>PVKA01001960.1:76300-134630 GCA_004027165.1 Ctenomys sociabilis | reverse complement strand
CACACACACACACACACACACATATATATATGTAAAAAATATGTGTATAACCTGACATAAGATTGGTACTGTTTCATAAAAATCTTCAATGACCATTTAAATAAGGGTTAATCTAATATATCTTATATAGTCCTGCATAACTATCACCTTGAGAGCTCTTTATTGTTCATCCAGGAGCAGGCTGCAATTTCTCTTGCCTTTTAATTATGCTCTTGGTTATTTCCTATAAGCTACATCAGGAGGTATTAAAATATTTCAAGGTTGTATAACTAGAAAATATTTTACTTTCAGTTTTCAAAGGTATGTTTGCCAAGTATAAAATTCAAAGAGGATAGATTTTTTTTTCTTTCAGTCCTTTAACTTGTCTAGTTAAGTTTTGGACAATTTTATTTTTGTTTATCTTTTTATAATTTTATTTAAATTTCTTGTGCAAAAGAATTTTTCTTTGAAAAATTATAAGTTGAATTAAATTCAGAAATTGTAAATCTTTAAATAGTTACTACATATCCCTTTCTACTTTGAGAATTCTAATTATATGAATATGAAAAAGAAAGGAGCAGTCAATGCTTACAATTTTTGTCCTTATAACTTATTAGCTGTTAAACAAAACTTATACATTTGTATCTAGTAATCTGAAAAACTAATTTGCACATAGCATCATGTAATACAGCAACTACTGCTGGGTTCCTATTACTTTGTTTAGTGAAATCTTGTATTATGTATAATGCTGTTTTCTTGTATCACTATTTTGTATTCTTTAAAAATAATAATAAAAAGTACAAACAAAAAACCATCCACAACTCCTCATTCACTTAAAGGACACAAATAAATGCAACAGAACCTCAGGTGACATCGTATTCCTGCACAGTAAGTTTAGTAGTTTAAACTAAACTCTTCAAATGTTACATATTTTCTTACATGGAGGGTAAGGATAAAAAAACTGCAAGTGGTGCGACCCATTTGGGGATGAGACATTTGCAAAGAACTGACAATATAACCAATGGTATAGTGATCTGAAGATTCTATAATCCAGTATATTTAGTAATTTATAGGTCTTATAATCCAATATATTTACTTGTAAACATTGGGTAATGGTGAATGGAAAATGCTTACTGTCTTATCTACTTTTCTCTCATTGCTGGGACAAAATAACCAACTCCCACAAGTTAAGGGAGGAAAGATTTATTTAGGTTACAGTTTATAGAGGTTTCAGTCTGTAATCAACTGACTTCAAGGCAGGGAGGTATGGTGAGGGGCAACAGTTCATGGCCACAGAAGGCAGCACAACAAGAGCTAAAGAGGAAAAGCACACCTCTTCCCTTCCTTCTCTCCCCCCAAGTGTCTCCAACCCTAGAACTAGATAATGAACCCATCACAAACACTAGGTTCGGCTGCTTTCTTAAAGCCTGCTGCTGCCCCACATCCACATGAGGCTTCGGGAGGATATCCAAATACAAGCTATAACTGCTATAAAGTATTTTATTATGTTGGAAAGCCAGAAAGTGTAGGTCTCCTAGATGAACATTCCATGCTCCCTGAGCTCCTTCACACCTAAAAATGCTGCTTTCCATCTCACCTGTTGTGCATGCACTGATGAAGAGGGAAATATGCTTCAGGTGCTCTGTGCTAGAGTCCAATATCAACTCTCACAAGAGGTTCTTATAAAACTCACATTGGTTCACAGAAATTCTTTAAAAATTCACGTCCCTATGCTTCACGACATAAGTGTTCATTTTTTTTTCATTTATGTATTTGCTACAGGGTCTCACTATGCAACTCAGACTTGTAGTGATCCTCCTGTTTTCAGCCTCCCCAGCCTGGAATTACAGGTGTGTGCCACTACGCCAAGACTTGGGAACCAGCTTGGGCCCTGGGATTGGGGCTGGAGCAGCATGTGGGACCAGGGATCAAATTCTGGCCTCTGAGTTTGCCAAAGCAGGTGCTTAGTCCGCTGAGCTTTTCATGACATAAATATTGTAGAAAAACAATAGCTGATGATTTGGCTATTTATAAATTATCATTTTCATGTTAGAGAAATCCTTCTTTCCTGTATGTTATAGTTAACTTTGTTTTGTGTTAATGGATTAGCCCTAGAAGTGACCTCAGGGGAGTGTAATTTAGTTCATCCTTTTAGATAACCCAACAATTTAGCATTTTAACTGATGTCAGATTACCCTCTCCAGCACTGGACAATTTTCAGGTCACATTGTGATGCCACAATGAAGTAGTATTTGTTGTGTAAATGCTATGTGTTTCTAGAAGCCTGGGCTAAGTAAGTATTTGGAAAGAAAAGAAACACAAATACCTTTCTCTATTCTTATACTGACATTAATGTCTCAAGTTCTAAAAATCAAAATTAAGGAGAAATCACAGATTCCCAAGACACACAGGGAGCTGTAGGGCAATGAGTGACAGTTTGGAGGTCCACCCTTGGCTTTTCCAGTCCTGTTGTCAGGCGTTCTTGAGCCCAGGCCCTTGCACACTGGGCAAGTACTGCACCACTGAGCTGTCCTCAGAGCAGGTCCTCTTTGAAAATTCATTTTCTGCTGGTTACAAATAAGGCAGAATATTTTTTGCACATATAGTAAACATATTTAATCCTCTTATTCTTTCTTTTGCCACTTGCCTGTTTATAATCGTTGCCTATATTTTAGTGGAGATATTCATATTTTTCTTATAGATTTTAAAGTATTCTTTCTGTATAGACTTTTACTTTTTTATTTGTCAGATGCTGCACAACTTTCCTGTTCATTTTACATCTTTGTGTGTTCTTTTCTTTGTTTTCATAAATTTTTTTCCCTATATGTAGGACAGGGTCTGTAAGGTATATAGGGTCTCAATACGTAGATTGGACTCACAGTGATCCTTCTATTTTCAGTCTCCCAAGTACTGGGATTACAGGCATGCGCCACCATGCCCAGTTTCCATCACTGCCTCAGTGCGCTTAAGGGTGGGGCCGGCACAGCTTCCCGTCGTCACTGAACCCCCCCCCCCCCCCGCTGTTGTGCTCTGCCTAAGCAGGCACTTTAGTCTGCTGAGCTATCAGGCAAGACCCTTGATGAAGAACTTTTAACTCTCTAATTTTTCAAGCAATTAGGTAAAGTTTCCCCAAGAAGTTCTTGTTTACTGTTCTTTTTCTTTGCTGATTCAATTTACAGAAAACAAGTGCAATGCAAGAGTATCAGTGAAGGTTGCTGTAGTTGTTGCTGCTGTTTCTCGGCCTCTGCTGACGCCATGAAAGGTTGCTCTCCACCACGTGCCACTCTGCCTTGGAGCAGCTGAGTATGGACTGAAACCTGCAGTAACTGTGAGCTAAATAAACCTTGCCTTCTCTCATTTTGGGTGTCAGGTATTTGTCCAAGCAACAAGAGAAGAGTAACTGAGAATTTGGTACTGCAGAAGTGGTGTCATTGCTGTGGCAAAACCTGACCATGCAGGCTTTCCATCAGCATTCTGGTCTTCTGAGCTCTGACCAGAATCCCCCAAACAGCCAAACCTTTCCTGTCTTTTCCCATAAGACATTCCCAAAAGCTTGTAAAGACCAGGCTGGGGAGGTTTCTGCTGGGAAGAAGGACTGCATCGGCTGTTGGACTCCAGATGATGTGTGTTATGGCTTGGCACAAAACTTGTCTGAATTTTGCTTGTATCCAGAGACTGAAATTAAGTGTAGTGGACTAACTAATCTGGCAAAAGATATTTCAAAGCAACCAACTATTGAGTAAGTGGAATGGATGTTGTTGGTGGCTTTATTTATGCTGAGAATCACGTGCAAAGAGAGCAGCAGGATATCTGAGTTTGGCCAGAAAGGAAGCTCCCATAAAGCTGTGGTCTGCAAAGATAGAGCTGACAGGATCTCCATTGCCTGGAAGGAACCAGACAACAGAAAGGATGGCCCGAGGGCATCACAGAAAGCAGAAGGTCTCCACCCTTTGCAGTCTCAGAATTGCAAAGAAGAGAGATTTTTGCCTTGGGGAAAAAGCCACAGAGCCCCTGCTCCAGAATGGAGGCAGCAGTCCTATCAGGCTCCAGAACAGTGCCAGCAAGGAGTATTCCTTGGAATCAGTCTCAGAGTGCTCATCAATGCAGGCACTTGACCTCTACAGCCAAGAGAGAAGGAAGCCTGACTACTGCTCCAGCTGGCAGCAGATCTTGGCATCGTACACATGACGCTGGTTTTAGGCACATTCAGAATGCAGGAGTTCTGAGGTTAAGAAGGCTTCCACCTAGATTTCAGAAAAGGCCTAGGAGGCCAGGCAGTGTGCCCCTGAGACGGAAGTGTGTAAAGCTGTGAGAAGCCTATTCAGTGGAAACCCAAAAGTTTTGAAAAGCCACGAATGTGGATGATCTGAGGAAAACTGCAAGGAGGGAGCAAGGCTGGCCTAAGAGAGAAGCCATGGGAACTACCACCAAGAGTGCCATAGGGACTAATCACAGATTGCATTGGATGATCCCCGAAGACCTACAGGATTTGTTTGCCCTGCTGGATTTTGGACTTGTGTTGGTACCAATGCTTGGTATCCTGCTGTGTGTGCCTTTTGGAATGGTAATGTTATCTTGTGCGTTGAATGTTGGAAGTGTTTAACTTTTATACAGGGGCTCACAGCTAAGAGTTTGCCTTGGAGATTTGGGATTTGGCCTTTTCAGTAATGCTGAAACTGTTGGGACTTCAGTAACTCTTAGAGATGGACTAGAATGGCTTTTGCATAAAGAGATGTGCATGAGTCTTTGGGGGTCAAGGGATGGAATGTTATGGCTTGTCTAGTTGTCGCTCCAAAGCCTCATGTAGTCATGGGGCGTGAACTTCTGTAGTTTGAGATTAACTCATGATCCACTGGGATTATGGGTCCTGGTACTGCTGGATTATGGGTGTGAGTGCTCCACCCAGCCTGAGGCAGATAGCCTAAATGTAACACAAGGGAGGCTGAGAGACAGACTTCTCTGTTGCCGTGCTGCTGTTACTCCTCCATGTGCTCTCTTGCTCTTTGTCGCTGCCATGAAAGGATGTTCTCTGCCCTGTGCCACTCTGCTTGGAGCCAGTGAGCATGGGCTGAAACCTGCAATAACTGTGAGCTAAATAAACCTTTTCTTCCTTAAAAAAAAAAAAGAGTATTAGTGAAATATGGGAATACATATCTAGGTTGAGATATAAATACATACTCTACTTTGTAATTTGAAAGCACATGATATTTTCTATGTGCATAACCATTAAAATTTGAACTTGAATATTTTCACTACTGTAATATATATAATATATATGTATACAATAATATATATAATATACATATACAATAACATATATATACACACACATAATATATATATACTTTAAGATACATGCAGTTTTGAACTTTGCAAATTTGTCGTTAATGGAATGTATGTTATCTCTGTATCTTTACATTTTAGGTACTTTTGAGACTTTTCACTTTTGTAGAGACAATAAAGAGACATTTAACAACTTAGAAATTGCATATATTTATAACAACACATACACATATTATAGCTCACATTGTTGGAGGATTTTGAAATCACAGACTCTATCTAGGATAATGTCTCTATCCTAATGTGGAAGTTTGTGACAGACAGCTGCTGTTAACATAACTTGCACTTTTAAAAAAGTGTCATGAATCTGATGTTTTTAGTTTGATAATTGAAACACACCTAGAATGACAATAAGTTAGACGTAAGCCAGTCGTAAGCTACTGTAACAGGTTTTGGTGAATGCATGCTACAAGCCAGTCTACACGCACTCTCAAGGAGTGACCTTGTCGTACATGGAGTGGTCAGGACAATGCAAGTTGGTTAACTGTCACCTCTTGTTTTTATGAAAATGAAAACCCATGAGCCCAAGTCTCCCTATTTGGCATGTAAAAGTTAAGTTGAATGGAAACAAGGACAAGTTGGGAACTCTTGAAAAAATTAACTACAGACTAACTCAAATACACTAAAGTTGGTTATTTCAGTTCTTATGTGACCTTATCTTATGCACATTGACCTGCGTTACTACCCTTGTTTGTTTTGCGGAGTAGACTGGTGGGCAGAACGTCTCCCTGTGAGGCTAGAATCGTTTGATCAAGTCCAAAACTAAGAGCAAGGAGTAATAATAGTATGTTTGCCACTCGGGCTGTTACTTCAGGACAGGTGATATGGACTCTTTATAAGAAAAAAGGGTTTTTACACTCATTTCTGATCCAGTTGGGGGCCATACTTTTATGACCACATGAGCTTTCTGAGACTCCAAGCTCATTTGGAAGGCTGGTGCCAAGGTATAATATATTTTAGTAATTTGGCATTTGTTTATTGTTATTGTCACAGAATCTGCACATTTAGAATTTATTTTTGGTTAACGAATGCTGCTGGAAATAAGTGGCCTCTCAGATGCCAAGAAGACGCACTAAGACCCTACTGCCAATTAGGAGTTGAGTAATGATTTCAGTGTGTTCTCTTTTCTTTTTAGCAAATTTTATAGATTTTTGGGCAAATTCATTTAGCATTCTAAGATGATGTTTTTGAGGGCATGTGTCTAATATCAGCAACTGCAAAAACTATAAGTAAATATAAATAAAATATAAATTTTTGTATAGCTTTATTAGAGACTAGAGTAATATAAATTTTTTACTTTACATTGATGTTTTAAAGTTTTGAAAACAAAGTAAAGGTTTTCAGAAGCAGAACCTGAATATAAGGAATCTGAAACAGGTGACGATTTGTATCAGTCATCTCCCCAGCGGGTGTGGTGTTGGAAGTTTCTGGATTCCAACAGTGTCCGGTGAAAATGCACACAGGGAGAGCTGTTTGCCCATAGAATGTTGTATTGGACCATGAGGGGTTG
The DNA here is from genome assembly GCA_004027165.1 of Ctenomys sociabilis. NCBI lineage: Eukaryota > Metazoa > Chordata > Mammalia > Rodentia > Ctenomyidae > Ctenomys > Ctenomys sociabilis. The sequence goes on along the minus strand of PVKA01001960.1, from coordinate 127,801 downwards.
GGAGTATTTATTGAAATGTCATAAAATGTTTCCACTATATCATCAAGTTACTAACCAGTAGAAGTTGAGAAAATATTACTCTCTTAATAACCCAGGCTTTCCTGATATTTGCTGCCTCAGGAATTATCCCCATTTTATAGATGGAGAAACTAATGTTTAGACACAATGAGGAACTCGTCCAATTCACACAGTCAGCAGGCAACAGAACTGCACCTCAAATCTGGGCTGTGGATGCTGGAACTTTCTCACTGCAGTATTCACCAGTAAGGGCTCCGCAAACCTACTTCAGCTTTGCTTCTGGTCATGTATATGAAGTTACTTTAGGACATAAATGCATCTTTTATGTGTAAAATATGCATGTGCATATGTATTTTCTTTTTACTAGATCTTCAATATCTTACTTTTTTGGGAGGGGGCATAGTGCCTAGAAAAATATCTTTTCACCCAGAAAATTAGTTGCTTTATAAAAGAAAAATAGAATATTTACAATATCGTGAAAACACTTTTGAAAAGTTTTCTTTTAAAAAAGAGCTTTATTAAGATATAGTTCACATATATCAAGGTAACACTTTAAAAATATGCATTTCAGGCTGGGCATGATGGTGCACACCTATAATCTCAATACTTAGGAGGATGAGACAGGAAGCTTGCTTTGATTTGAAGGCCAGTCTGGGCTACAAAGTTAGTTCAAGGCCCACCTGAACTGCAAAGCAATCCCGTGTCTCAAAAAGACCCCACCTCCCAAAAAAGCACATTTTAGTGACTTTTAGTATATTTATTTATAAACCACACATTGATCACAACTAGCTAACTCCACAGTGTTTTCAGACCCTGAAACTTTCTGGGTCTGTGGCTTTTCTTTCTTTCTTTCTTTCTTTCTTTCTTTCTTTCTTTCTTTCTTTCTTTCTTTCTTTCTTTCTTTCTTTCTTTCTTTCTTTCTTTCTTCCTTCCTTCCCTTCCTTCCTTCCTTCCTTCCTTCCTTCCTTCCTTCCTTCCTTCCTTCCTTCCTTCCTTTCTTTCTTTCTTTCTTTCTTTCTTTCTTTCTTTCTTTCTTCTTCTTCTTCTTCTTTCTTTCTTCTTTCTTTCTTTCTTTCTTTCTTTCTTTCTTTCTTTCTTTCTTTCTTTCTTTCTTTCTTTCTTTCTTTCTTTCGTATTTAGAATAAGGTGTACAGGGCATTCAGGGTCTCACTATGGACTTGCAGTGATCCTCCTTTCTTCAGCCACCCAAATTGCTGGGATTCCAGGCATGCAACCTGCCCCATCTCAATTACTGTCTCAGTGCACCCCAGGGTCGAGGCTGGTATGGCAGGCCCAGGGACTGAACTCCAAGCCCCTGTGTCTGTCTAAGCAGGTGCTTTAATCCACTGAGCTATTTGGCTGGCCCTGGCTTTTCTTATTGTGAATATATATATATATATATATATATATATATATATATATATATATATATATATATTTTTTTTTTTTTTTCACCACAAAAATTCTTGAGCCTTTATCTCATGCATCAGAGCAAAACACTAGGACTAAACAATGTAGAATCATATTTTACACAAATCGCTCCTTCAGCACTCTGGAAGAAGAATCTGAGAGGGGGTAAGACTGGAGCTGGGTGACCAGTTGTGAATATTCCTTATAAATGAAATCAGATAAGTGGCTTTTGGGGTCTGGCTCCTTGCAATTAGTATGCTGCTTTTAGGTGCCTCCATTTTACATCAGGTGTCAGTATTTACTACCTTTTTATGGCCAAATAATATTCCACAGTGTGGATGTACCACATTTTGTTTATCCCCACAGAGCAGTTGATAGATATTTGAGTTGTTGGGCTATTATGAAGTATGCTACTGTGAACACTCACGGACAAGTGCTTAAGTCCCTATTTCAAATCTTTTGGGTAAGAAACCTATAAGTGAGATTGCTGAGTTAGACAACTTTGTGTTGAACATTTTGCGGGCCTGACCGACTTTTCCACAGTAGCTATATTATTTTACCTCCCCATTGGCAGTGTAAAAGGACTCAAATTCCTCCCCAACGTTTGCGATTTTCTATGTCGTAAAATTATAGCCACATACCTGTGTATGGAGAAAATGCAGATATGGCAATGTGGCTTCAAAACAGTTTATTTCTTCAAGTCTGAATTTCTTCATCTGTAGTAAAGCAGGACACAGAACTCTTGTGAATGAGAACTGACCTGTCTGGTATTCACACAGCGCTCGAAACAGCGGCTGTGTGTGCTGAACAAATAGAGCAGCAGTGCTAACTGATTCAAGTTTGGAACTGTTTCTAAATTATATTCCAGCTCTTTGTCAGCAGGCACTGGCTTTTTTGATAGGACACAGACCCTCCTTGTTTCATAAAACAAGAGCTGAGGCAATGCCACTGTAGGACTCAGTTTCCCCATTTGGAGATCGGAGGTGCTGTAACTGTCCCAGGGAGGCATAACCTGAGCCATCGCACCAGCAAGCCCCTGCTAGTGTTTTGCCACAGAAGCAAGCAAGCTGTTGGTCACTGAAGATGCTGCTGTCTGCAGAACAAGGGAGAAACGTCTTCCTCTTTTCTTCCTGAATTCTTGGCTTTCACTTATTTGTTTTTCAGAAAAACAAACAAACAAGAATACTGTTTATGACCAAAAATGATGACAGTTCATGGAGTCTGTCCAACGTGATTGGTCTTTGGACCGATCGCGGTTTCAGGCAGCAGGAGTCACTTGACCTTCAGGGAAGTGAGACATAAACAACTCCCTTCAGCTATTAAGTCCATTCTCTCGTACTGGGGTGTTAAGAGTTTAGGCATTCATAAATTAAATGGCCAAATAAAAATGATTGTTTTATATCAGATTGAATATAAAGAACTTACTTGAATAAAACAAGAAAGTTAATGGAGGAAAATATTTTGCTAAAATAAAAACCAGAGACACTTTAATTTTAATTTATAGAACCAAGAGCACTATAAAGTTCCCCGCACAGCAGTGCCAGTGCTTTATGCATCCTTGCAGTTAATAACTTATTCTGAGCATTAAATCTGTCACATTCCTTTCACTTGGGTCTGCATGAAGAATTTACAGTGGGAGACCCAGCACTGACCCAGCAATTTGAAAACACAACACAGATATGAGTCCAATTATTCTCGATTCCAACGCTGACACTTATGCTTGCATCAAGAGGTGACATCTGAACCACTCGTATTTAATGTCTGACTCATCAAAGCCAATCCAGAAATGAAAGCAAAAGATTATTTCACACCCACTTTCAGAATAGAGTTCACGAGCAAAAGAACAAGCACATGTCAGCCTGCTATGAGTAATATAGATGCTGACATAAAGCATATTTTAAAAAGTTGGTTAAAGAACAAAATACATATTCCCTCCTGGTGTGTTGATCTTTTCCCCTTTTGGGACTACATTTGCACCAAAAAAAGGGGCTTCTTGTACAAGTTTGTAGAACAAAACATATCATTTCTGCAGCAGGAATCTATCAGTGGCTTGTTGCTCAGGTCTCAGGGTGCCTGCCAAATGCTCCCATCACTTCTGTTTTTATTCTTTGAAAGCCAGCAACTGGCACTGCTTAAAATGTGTTCCACATAAAAATGTAACTGGATCAAACAGTGGCCTTGCAAATACAGGGGAGAGTGTAGTGGGGTTCTTTTGAAAAAAAATACTTGACAGAAAGTTTAACAATTTTGGTGTAAGTAAAAACCTTTTAATATGTGGAATTCTACGTGTTTTATTTATCTTCTACCCTGAAGAGGAAAGAGGATATATTCTAGAACTCACTGGAAAGCAACAGATTACTTGCAATGAGGAGAGAACACCGTGCTCTCAGGATCCCTCCAGACCTGCTCAAGCCCAGGCTCTGCGAGTGTGTGTGAGAGCTTCTGAGCTTTCCTGCACCCACTGGACCTCTCTGGACCAAGCCCAGACTCCCCATGTGAGTGAGACCTTTTGCCACACTCTTGGGACCCCTCCACCCCTCCAGAGCCAGCCCAAACCCACCTTGTGAGTAAGAACTTACACCGTGCTCTCAGAACCCCTCCAGACCTGACCAAGCCCAGGCCCAGTGAATGAGTGGGAGAGCTCCTGAGCTCTCTTGCACGCCCTGGATCCCTCCAGACCCAGCCTGAGCCTGGCATTCAGTCCAGGGGTGAAACTCCGCAGCTCAAGTCCCTGCAGAGAGACTAGGGGCCCAAACCACCCACCTAACCCAGGAGCAGAACATCTTGCCACAGGTGAACAACAAGTTCACCTCCAAGGCTGTAGTAGGAAGGAGCTGAGTACAGTAGCCAGACCCAACCCAAGCACAAGTGGATGAACTCAAATTTAGTAGATCTGCACCCAAATTTTACTAGGTGCTGAAGTTATAACTGCACCAAAGCTCTACACCAAAGATCAGACGACAGTGCTATACAAAATGACAAAGAGAAGGAGCAAAATGCAATCTCAGGTCCCGAGCCATCCAGAACAAGTGCAGAGGACACGAGATCAGCTGAAATGTCTGAAATTCATAGCCTCTGAAGTAAAGAAGCAATGAGGAAATGAGACTTCTTCTTGTTCTCAGTGTTGAAGGAAGAAAATGAAACCAGAAGTTACGAAGGTAAGAGAGTAGCTCTAAATACACTCACTTCATTTAGTAAAAAGATTAAAGGCAACAGTTCAAAGAATAAACTGATCATAACACCTTTTTTTTTTGTTGTTTTTATTTTTGTGAGATGGAATTTCACTATGTCATCTAGATGAATCCAAATATGTAATCCTCCTGCCTCATCTTCCCGAGTGCCTGGATCACAGCCTCTCACTGCTATGCTCAGGTAAAACCTGTTTTCTTTTATTTGATCAAGACTAAGTTCTATGTGAAAAGAATAAAACATTTATATGTTTAACTTCTTATGGTTATATGAAATAACACGTAATGGGACAGGCTAGTCAGCAATCTTCAAGAAAAATGTTCCATTTCCCTTTTTAACATCGTACAAATTAGTCTGACTTTTACTATTTTTATTTATAAGAGGCTAATTTTCATAGCATCATGACCACAGAAGAGAATAATATAAACCATCCAAAGCCTCCAAAATTTATAATAAAAACACAAGAGAAAGCCACAATATCAAACTCAGCATGGCAATAAAATGACTCTCTCCACCTTACACACAAACTTTGTGTTCATACGGAATTATCTTTCTATCAGTCTTGAACTATGGTCCAGAAAACACACAATGAAATCTTCCCTCGGATGACACTGCAGGAAAGCAGGGGTGTTGGAGGAGAGAGAGGGGGACTTCCAAGTATTACTTTGCACATCTTCTTTCAGGCATAATGTGATCCAGCACATTCCTACATGTGCCACTGGGATTTAGTAGAGATCATGTTATGCTGTGATCTTTGCTTTAGGTCCCCTCCTCTTTTTAAAGAAGTAGAACTTTAAAAAATAGTGTGGTACTGTGATCTGTGTTTCCTGAGAAAGACCTCAAAACTCACTCCTCCCTGGTTGTATGGGTCAAGTTCTCTCGCCACCCCTCGAGGGACCACACCCAGACTGCATTTCCCTCAGCCCTGGGACATCTCTAATTGTCTACCAGTAGCGGTGGTGGCCCGGACACACAATCACATGCCGCATGACTTCCCCAGACAACTATGTGAATAGCTGATAGTTTACATCAGAACTTGAGGCACTAGACAGCCTGCATATTTTTTTTCAGGCTTATCCTATTAAAAAGGTAGGAAATAGGAGAACAAAATCCTTTCACTATTTCTAGACATAGTGCAGGCAGACTTAGGCACCACACTGTAGGATGGCGGAAGGTTGCAGGCCTTAGTTAGGTCTTTTCTTCGCTTGCTCATCCTGGCTACACATACAAGAGTTTTCCCTTTGCCCTATAAAGCCCATTTTATAACTCATTCTGTTATTGCTTTTGAGATAGGGTCTTGCTTTGCAGTCTAGTCCGACTCTGAACTCATAACTATCCTCATGCCTTGGCCTCCCAAGTGCTGGGACTCCAGGTGTGCACCATCATACCCAGCAACCATTCCGCTGTGACATGCATGGTGAAATTCATTTTCCATCCTGGCACAGGACAGGTGTCATGTAGATAGCACCTGCCATGGCAGGTAAAAACCAGGGGAAGATCCTGCCTTTCATAACAGAGAGCATCTTTGTTTTTCTGTTTCATAATCATGTTTCTACTCTCCCCAGAGACAACCACCATGTTGAAGTAGCTGTGTGTCTTCACTTCTAGTGTGTGTGTATGCATTAGTAAAGTACACACAAAGCTGTGCTGAGTTCAGCATTTTCACATTAGGGTTTATTCTCTTTCTATTCTTGCTCTCATGTTTAAGATCTGACAGGTTTTGGTTATAGTGTGAATTGCTGGATTACTATGGTGGTCACTTATACGACTGAAGCCCTTAAGACTGCAGCTTATCTTCCCAGAGACCAACTGCCCCCTTCTTCTCCAACTCATCCCAGAATGCAGTTTCGTTTCACCTTTCTCTCCACCTCAGGGAAAGCCTCAATCAGCTCCTCAGGTGTATCTGAACATCCCTCTCAAACCCCACCCCTAGCAAAAGGCCATAAAAGCCTCAGCCTCCCCTTGTTCCAACTCAGAGAATTCCTTACCTTCCTCAGATTCTCTGTGTCCTCACAGATAATAAAGCACCTTTCTGTTTCCTTCTGCCTGTTTCTCTGTTGTGACAAAAATCTAACAAGATCTATACATGTTGGTTTGTATTTCACTCTGGGACACTTGGTCTTTTAACAAGTAAACCTAGCCTCTTAATATTTAGTAATATTATTGATTTTTGAATGATTCTATTGTGACTTTCAAGTCTATCATTTTCCTTTTAAAAATTTCATGCATTTGTGTAAGTTTCTTCATATTTTAGTATACTTTTCAGACACAATCCAAAATTTGTTCTTTTAATGTCTCCTTTTCATGGCCAATATTTATAGAATTTGTGTTGTAAGCATGTTACCAATTTCTTTGTTCATTATCACTTATAATCCATCACTTTGTTCAGTATTTTTTTATTAAAGTACATATCTACTAGAAGAATTTTTAGTATATGTCTGTATTAATATACAAGGTCAAAACACTCCAGAGAAATCTATCTATCTATTATCCATCTGATATAGATTGTGTCTCAATGTCCCTCCAAAGTCTCATAAGGTCGTACTTATGGCTTTTAAGAAGTGGCTGGATCTATAATGCAAGGATAAAGGGTGTGATGCTGGGATTTTTGTTTCTATTAATTTTATTGAGAAACAAGTAACAATGACACAATTTCAAAACCAATTAGTTAGACAGTTTCAATAATTAATATATTGCATATTTTTGCCTTTATAGTGGTTATTTATAGTACAAGATGCAGCCATGATATTCCGTCCAAACATTATTAATACAAATCTTTCTTCTCATTGAATTAAGAGAAAGTAACTGTATATCTATCCTAACTACTTTGTATATACAGATGCAAAATGGTCCTTCATTTGTATCCTTTTTTGTTTAATTTTGTTAGAGAAGGGAATTCTATTGTCATTTAAATATTGTAGGTGCATAAATTCAGCAAAATATTCCAATATAGTCCAGTAGTCCATAATAGTAGTGGGTTTTCCATAGGAATGGCAATGTCAGATGTTGTTGACTTGAGCCTTTTACAGCTTAACCTATTAATATGGCTTTACTTTTTATTCCTTGTTTTTATACTTTTCTGTTGGATGATTAAGACCAAGATAAAGTAAGACCTATATAACGAGAAATGTAACTTTTGTATCTGATAAGGTCAGCCAAGTCCCCTCAGGATTTATCTTGAAACCCTGTACTGGACTTTGTAGAACCTTTGTCAGTGTCAGCCATGTGGATGAATCACGCCCATTGCCTGACCAATTTGCTCTCTGTGAAAGCCTGAGAGAAGGTTTTCTCTCCATGTGACTCTTCAGCACACTCTACATCATTGATTACTTTGCTGGGCCCCAAAATGTCCTTGATCAGAAAATTTGGGATACCATTGAGTTATAGGATGTTACAGTACAATTTCTCCTGTTTCCCGAGTCTTTACTGACCTTGAAAAGCTAGGGACAAACTGTTGGCTGTCCTTGCAGACCTTCTTTTTCTGTAATATTTGTTCTGCAAATTTAGATTGCTAATGCTCCAGAAGAGAAGCTTATTATTATTATTATCCTACAACATAGGCAGTTGAGCTTAACTTCACTATTTGTCTGAATATCAAACGTCTTAGGCATAACATGGAACAGGTATTTTCCATTAAGTATTGATATGTTAAACTTTAAATCCCTCCATAATAACAAGAAAAAACATTTAAAACTAGCAATAAACACTTACATATTTTAAGATAGAAATTTATAAATCTAACCATATAGAGCCTTGCAGCAAGACAGTTCTATGACATTTTTTTCTTCCATTTTGTTTTCATTTATTACCTTTTTTTAAACAAACATTTATTTGAAAGACAGTATGGCAGTAATTGGTATGTCATAACAAGCAGTATGTATTTAGAAGACCAGAATGGCAGGCATTCCAAGCATGACCCTACCATTACACATTACTATCTTCAGTGCAGTTGCTTAGTTCACAGGTATTAGAATATATAGTTAGTCAGGTTGAGAATCCTACCAATTAACTGCTAGTTTCAAAAACCTACTGAAGATTCTCAGGATCATTGCCTTACCTATCTTGTGCATATAAATGTTGTCTAATCCTCAAGTTCTCATTTTTCTTTTAATTGTGTTATATCTTCCTATTTTTATTTCTTCTTTTGAGTTCTTATACTCAAGAAACTATATGATATTTAGATATGTGCACAGGTCTGATTTATTTCACTTAAGAGTATATCTTCAAGTGGCATCCACTTATCTATGAAGTCTTCCAGTTTATCAGTCTTTATAGCTGAGTAATACTCTGTTGTATAGAAATACCACATCTTTTTCATCCATTCCTCAGGTGAAAAGCATCTTGGTTGTTTCCAACATTTAACTATCACAAATTGTGCTGCTATAAACCTAGGTACACATGTGATATGTTAAACTTTCAATCATTGCAGAATATGAAAGAATAGGAATAAACAATTACATATTTTTACCCAGAAATTTAGAATTCTAACCATATGCAGCACTGTAGCAGGACAGTCCAGTGCCATTTTTTTCTTGTCTTGTTTTCATTTATTACCCCATCTTTCTTTTAAAACAAACATTTTCTTAAGAGAAAGTATAGTAGTAATTGGTATGACATAACAAGCAGTACACATTTAGAAGATCAGAATGATAGGCATTCCAAGCATGACCCTACCATTACACATTGCTATCTTCAGTACAGTTGCTTAGTTCACAGGTATCAGAATACAGTTAGTCAGGGTGAAAATCCTACCAAATGGCTGCTAGTTTCAAAAACCTGCTGAAGATTTTCATGACCATTACTGTAATCATTTTGTGCATAAAAATGTATGATTTTGCCTGTGTTATGTTTCCTAGCTTTTCTCTTTGACCTCTCTTTGTTGTTTAATTCTTAAGTTCTCACTTTCCTTTTAATGGTGTTATACCTTTCTATTTTTATTCTTTTTAGTTCTTACACTAGGGAGACTATACAATATTTACACATGTGGGTCTAGTTTATTTCACTTATCTTCAAGTATATCTTGAGTATATCTTCAAGTGGCATCCACTTAAATATAAAGGCGTCAAGCTTATCATTCTTTATAGCTGAGTAATAATCTGTTGTATAAAAATTCCACATCTTTTTCATCCATTCCTCAGGTGAAGGGCATCTTGGTTGTTTCCAAGATTTGCCTATCACAAATTGTGCTGCTGTAAACATAGGTACACATATATCACTATGATACGACGTTTTCAGTTCCTCTGGGAAAATTCCCAGTAGGAGGATTGCTGGTTTGAATAGGATTTCCAGTCCTACCTTTTTTTTTAAGGAGTCTCCACACTGACTCCCATAATGGTAGTACATTCCCACCAACAGTGGAGAAGGGTTCCTTTTTCTCCAGCATTTGATGTTGGTTGAGTTCTTCATGATAGCCAGTTTTTCAGGGATGAGATAATATCTCAATGTTGTTTTAGTTTGAATTTCATGGATGGTTAGTGATCTGGAGCATTTTTTCACAACACGTTTCTTTAATTTCGTCCTCTGAGAAGTGTGTATTCATCTCCAATGCCCATTTCTGGACTGGGTCTTTAGTTTTTGACACCTTAATGTTTTTTAGTTCTATATAAATTCTAGAGAGCAGACATTTGTCTGAGTGCTTATTAGTAAAGATTTTTTCCCAAATTTGAGGGTTATCTTTTCACTTTCTTGATAATTTCTTTGATGTGCAAAAACTCAAGAAGAGGAAGTCCCAGTTGTTAATCCTTTGAAGTATTATGTGTGCTGTTTTATTTTTCTTCATGAACTTTTTGCCTACCCCTATGTCTTCAAGAGTTCCCCCTACTTTCTCTTCCAGGAGATTGAGTGTTTCTGTTTAAATGTTTAGATCTTTAATCCATTTTGACTTCAGCCTAGTGCATGGTGATAGACATGGGTCAAGTTTCAGTTTTCAGCAGGTAGAGAGCCAGTTTTTACAGCACCATTTGTTAAAGAGGCTATCTTTCTTCCAGAAAGCATGTTTGGCCCCTTTGTCAAAGATCAGGTGGCTGAGTGTGTTTGTAGAGGCCTCTGTATCTTATAACCTATTCCATTGATCCTCAGGTCTATTTTGTTTCCAGTACCGTGCTGATTTTAACACAGTATCTTTGTAGTATAATTTCAAGTCAAGAATTGCAATCCTTCCTACTTTATCTTTGTTAGCGAAGATTGCCTTTGCTATTCTAGGTCTTTTCTGGTTCCAAACAAGTTTTAGGAATGATTTTTCTAGGACTGGGAGGCATGTTGGTGGTAGTTTTATAGGGATTGTGTTAAATCTTTACAACAATTTTGGGACTATGGTCATCTTCACGGTGTTGGCTCTTTCTATCCAGGAGCAGGGAATATCTTTCCATTTACTGAAACCCTCTATGATCACTTTTTTCACAGTACTGTAATTTTCCTTGAAAAGGATTTTTGAATTCTTTAGTTAGATGAATTCCAAGATATTTCATTTTCTGCAGTGCTATTGTAAAAGGTATTGTTTCTCTAATTTCCCTCTCAGTGTGTTTGTTATCTGTGTAGAAGAATGCTATTGACTTTTGAGTATTGACTTTGTATCCTGCTATGTTTCTGAATTTGTGTATCAATTCTAGTAGCTTCTTGCTGTAATTTTTTGGGTCTTCCAAGTAAATAAATTATCATGTCATCTGCACATGATGATAATTAAATTCTTCTTTACCAATTCTTATTCCTTTTATTTCTCCCCCTTCTCTAATGGCTCTAGATAATGATTCCAGAACTATATTGAATAGGAGGGGCAATAGAGGACATTAATCTTGTACCAAATCTGAGAGTAAAAGGTTTCAGTTTTTCCCCATTATGAATCATATTATCCCTTGGGTTGTCATAGATAGCTTTTATCAGATTGAAGTAGAGGCCTTCTATTCCAGTTTTCTGAAGGACTTTGAACATGAATGAGGGTTGGATTTTTCAAAAGCTTTTCCTGCATCAATTGAGAGGATCATGTAGGTTTTAGATTTCAGTCTATTAATATAGTGTGTTACATTTATAGTTTTTTGAATATTGAACCATACTTGCATCCATGGATGAATCCTACCTGGTCACGGTGTATAATATTCTTCATGATTTGCTGTATTCTATTTGCTAGGATTTTTGCATCTAGGTTCACGAGGGAGATTGGCCTGTAGTTCTCTTTTTCAGTTGTGTCTTTCTCTGGCTTTGGTATTAGTATAGTCTTGCCTCCAGGAATGATTTTGGGAGAACTGTTTCCTTTTCAATTTCATTGAAGAGTTTGTGGAGTGTAGCAATTATATCTTCTGTAAATTTCTTGTAGAATTCAGCTGTGAATCCATCAGGAATTGGACTTTTCTTTGTTTGTAGGCTTTTTATTACATTTTGTATTTCATTGGATGTTATTGGGTTGTTGAGAGTTGTTATATTTTCTTGATTCAATTTTGGTAATTTGTACCATTCTAGGAATCTGTTCATTTTATCTGTGTCTTCCACTATTTGAGCGTGAAGATTATCAAAATAGCTATTGATAATTTTCTGAATTTCCACTAGGTCTGTGGTGATTTCAGTCTTTTCATTCCTTACTTCTTGTATTTGAATTTTTTCTTTCTTCTCCTTGATGAGGTTAGCTAGTGGTTAATCAATTTCATTAGTCTTTCAAAGAACCAGCTTTCTGATTCATTAATTCTTTGAACTGTTTTCTTCATCTCAATTGCATTAATTCATGTTCTAATCTTTATGAATTTCTTCCTGTCTTTGGGCTCTGGGTTTGGTTTGCTCTTTGTTTTCTAGATATTGGAAGTGCCGCATTAGTGTGTTTATTTGTTTCTTTCTGATTTCACAATGTGTGAGTTCATACTATGAACTTTCCTTGGAGAACTGCTTTTATTGCATCCTTTATATTCCGATGAGTTGGAGTTGAATTTACGTTGAACTGTAAATATGGTTGGATTTCTTGTTTAATTTCATTTGTAATCCATTGATTGTTCAGTAGGTGTTGTATAATTTCCATGTATTTAGGTTTTTTTTCTGGTTTCTTTTGCTGTTCATTTCAAGTTGGTATATTACTATTTATTTATTTATTCATCTACTGAAGGACATCTTATTTGATTCCAAGTTTTTATAAGTGGGAGTAAAACTGCAATAAATAGCCATATATAAGTTTTTCTTTTTTATTCAGATAATAAATATTTATTTAGTGCCTTAAAAGTATTGACCAAGTTGGTTACAAAATTGTTAGAAAATACATCGGTGTACAAAGAAGGCACCCCCCTTGCAGCAACGTGGGGCTGACGTGGATGGGCATGAAGTGGCCCAGGCAGCAGGAGAGCCAACAGGCAGGTGCTTATGCCACTGAACTATCTCTCCCCAGCTCTGGGAGAGCCAACAGCTAAGCGACTTTTAAAAACTGATTACAGACTTCCCCACTGTTATGGGTTTTCAACATAGAAACCAGATCTAAGTTCAAATTAAAATTTACTTATTTATTTATTTAAGGAACCAGGGATTGAACTCAGGTCCTTATGCTTGTCAGACAAGCACTTATCCTACAGAGCCATCTCCCTGGCCCCCCAAATTAAAATTTAAATATGAGTTTTTTATTACCGGTCCCGGGACCACTTGACAATACTCACGCAGGAGCAGACAAATGACCAGGAGCCTTAGAAGTATAGAGGTTTTAAAGGTAGAAACTACATCCTGTTGGGCAAACAAATCTGTCATTTAATATAGAACAGTACCTTTAAGGATATCGTGACCCTTATTCAGTGTACATTTTTTCTGGGAGCACTGTTTCCTGGGAACTCTCTATTGATGATTTATCAGTGGTACCCCAAGCCTCCTTGTGGTCTTACAAGGAAACAGGTCACAGAAAGTTGAGCAGAGTAATTTTTTACATTCATTTTTACATTAACTCATCACATTATTTTTACATTAATCCTTTATGTTTCCCACTGGTTTTGTACATGATTTTTAAAAATATTTATTTATTTGTATTTTTACTTGAGGAGTGAAAAAATAGAAGCAAAAACAAATAGAAAAATGACAAAAACAAATAGAAAAATAACATATATATATATATAAATATATATATATAATAAAACAACCAACACAGATCAGCAGTCCACAATAGAAGTGGGTTATCCACAGAAGCTGTTAATTTGAGCCACTCACAGCTCAGTACATTAATATGACTTTACTTTTATACCTCCATTTTTATACTTTTCTGCTGGAAGGTTAAGACCGAGTTAAAGCAAGACCTACATAACAAGAAATGTAGCCTTTGTATCAGATAAGGTCAGTCAGATCCCCTCAGGGTTTATCCTGAAACCCTGTACCACACCTTGTAGAACCATTGTCAGTGTCAGCCATGTGGATGAGTCACAGCCATTGCTGTGGAAGCCTGAGAGAAAGTTTTCTCTCCATGTGACTCTCCTTAGGCACACTATACATCATGGATTGCATTCCTCTGTGGCTCCATAATCTCCTTAATCAGAAAATTTGGGGCACAACTGAATTCCATGATGTTACAGTACAAATTCTCCTATGTCCTGAGTCTTTGCTGATCTTGAAAGGCTAGGGCCAAAATGTTGGCTGACCTTGCAGCCTTTCTTTTTCTCCAATTTTTGATCTGCAAACTTAGGTTGTTAACCTTCCAGAAAAGAAGCCTATTATTATCCTGCAATATATGCAGTTCAGTTTACCCACACTATTTATCAACATATCAGACATCGTAGGCATAACATGGAACATGTATTTTCCATTAAGTATTGAGATACTAAACTATAAGTCCATACAGAATATGAAGAAATGCAGGGTAGAAAAACTAAATGGATTTATGATGCGTTTCCATGGTAGTTTTAGATTCATTAATATAAGGATAAATTGCCTGGGACAGGTGAGGGTCCTATACTCTTTCTGTTGTTGTTGTTTTGTTTTTTTTTACTATTTCTTCTTTTAATTTTTATTTTTTGAATAATTTTATTGAGAAACAAATAGTAATGAGCCAGTTTCAAAAACTGATTAGTAGGACAGTTTTAATAATTAATACCTTGCATATTGTTGCCTTAGTGGTTATTCATAGTACACGATGCAGACATGATATCCTGTCCACAAACACTGTTAGAACAAACCTTTCTATTCAATGAAATAAGAGAAAGTAGAGGTATATCTATCCTATTATGAATATACAGATACAAAATGGTCATTCATTTGTATTCTCTTTTTTTGTTTAGTTTTGTCAGAGAAGGGTATTCCATTGTTATTTAAATATTGTAGGTGTGTGAATGAAGCTAAATATTCCAAAATAGTCCAGCAGTCCATAATAGTAGTGGGTTGTCTGTAGGACTGGCAATGTCAGAAGTTGTTGACTTGAGCCTTATTCAGTTCAGCCTATTAATATGGCTTTACTTTTTATACTTCATTTTTATACTTTTCTGCTGGATGGTTAAGACCAAGATAAAGCAAGACCTATATAACAAGAGTTTCAGGATAAATCCGGAGGGAATTTGACTGACCTCATCAGATACAAGGGTCCTGTACTCTTTCCTGCTAGTCTGTCTATGTCTGTAACAGCCCTATGCCTGTTCAGCCCTATGAGACATATTTACCAAGAGTTGTTGACGAACGCATGTAAGGTACTGCTTGGCACTGTAATACCCTGTTCTGTAAAGAAGAGGGATGCTCGGCTTGGAAGAGGCAGTTTGCCGGTCATTGTCAAATCTTTGAAAGGCTGTCCTGTCGAGGATAGATTAGGTTGGAGTTGTGTCCTCCTGATGTCAGTGCAGTACTCCATGCGCAGTCAACCACTATAGAGCGGAGTGGGAAGGTCCCCCTCCGGTGGGTGCCAGCAAGTGGGAAGCGAGACTGCGGTCACTGTTAATAGTTACGGCACGCGACTGGCTCGTGTCGTACCGCAGCCAGCAAAACATTCAACCCTTTCTTCACATTTGTTTTCGAGACAGAGCTGCCCAATTTCGTGAAGGAAAAGTTAACATTAACACCTCAGTGAAGAGCTTATATTTCTTTTTTAAAGGATATTTTATCTTTGCTCTTCAAGTTTAGTCAGTGAGGAATTTACTTATTTATTTGGTTTTCTAATAGTAATTGTCTGTGTTGCTCTCTAGATATTCTATAATTTCAAGTATGGCATAATTGCTCTATATTTTTTCTCCAAGTTGTTGAGGAGGAATTGTGGACATGATTATGTTATGTTTATATAATGCAGGACGGACTCCCTGAGGGTTCTCTGCCACTTAATGAAACTAAATTACCATTCTCTATTCTGTCTATTAAAATACAACAAAATTAAAATGTACCATCTCCATGGCTTTTTTCTTTAAAAAAACAACAAGTAAATGCTAATATTTAAAATTAAGTTTAGCTTTGTTTCTAATGAATTATTTTGTATAACCATTCTGGCTAATTCTCATTATTTGCTTTCAAATAATTTCACATATCCTCAAATTGAATTTTTTTTTGCTACTGTTAGATTTTTTAAATTCCTGGGATATATTTTTATCTTTATTTAGAAGCTTGGTATATTTTTCCAGTTCCAACTCTCGTGATGTCTCTCCCAGTTTCTGCAATTCCTCAGGAAGCACTGACAGACATCGCGCAAGTGCACTGAAAGTGTCCTGCTTAGTCATCTAAATGAAATCAAACCAGCTGAATTATTACAGGGATCATGCATGGTGGTTAATTTTTAATCAGTGTAGAAAGTAAAACTTGTGTACAGCCAAAAGTGCTCTTAAATTGTTCACATAGAGGATGATGTCATTTGGAATTTGCATATATGTGATAGGAATAGAAATACAGCATCCTCTTCTGGCTTGTGTCTAGATGTCCTGCTAAAGCCTCGTGCAGGTCCAGGTCGGGCTTTTTCAAAGGTGGCTGGATGTAGAGTGTGTGATTCTGAAGTGGATTCATGGTGCAGTGCTTGATCAAGGGCATTTGGTTTAAGAAAGCATAGGTTACCTGCCCTAAGTAGCCTGGAAAGATACAAGGAATAAAAAGAGCTGTAACTGTCCCTTGTGTGTGTTCCTACCTCTGCCCACCATGGACTGTTTCTCCTCCACAGTGCCTGTCTGCCATGCCACCCTGCCTTGGGGCCAGATGACTGTGGACCGAACCTTCACAAACTGCGAGCCAAATACACTTTTCCTCCCTTAATTTGTGGCTATTGGATATTTAGTCTCAATGATGAGAGAAAAGTAACTCTGGCATGTACATATAATATGAGTTTCTATGAAAAATATCTGGTGCATGTACTATACAGCATCAAGGCTCACAAAGGGGCTTTTCTGGAGGTAAACTGTAGAGCTTGATGTGGACTGAAAGAATGAAGAAAAATTTGTCCATTGTTTATTTCTCTAAATTTGCATAATTTCATTCTTATGAATGAAATGCCCCTTTACAATTCCAGTGTAACTTTTCTTGTACTTTGGATTTTATTTCTTCCTCAGGTACAGCTTGTGTCTGGTCTGATGGAGTAATGCACACAATAAATGTCAAAGGGTAGAAAATTAGAATATTTGGTAACCATGAATCAAACACAAATACTGCATGCCCATGTGGCAAATACTATTTTCCCCTTTAAATTTGTGGTAAATTATTGCACAAAGGCTCTGTCATTCTGGCAGAATGTTGTCCTTTGTCTTAACATCATCTATCTTTTATTCATACTTCAAAACCTTTCTAGTAAAAAGCATTTCCTCATGAAGAAATAATCAATATCTCCAGTCTTTTGAATTTCTTGGTGGTAAACCAGAACTCTTGAAATTTTTCTTAGAAGAATGAACCCAATGCTGGAAACTTCCAAAGAGATTCAAAGTTAGAGAGCCCTGTATCAAATTCTATTTTAGTAAAGAAAAGTAAAACCTTGGAATAATTTAGGTAAACATCCCTGCCTCCCATGCTACTAAGAACAGTACTTAAAACCAAATCCAGCCCGAGGGGCTTGGCTTTCTCCCAGTCACTGTTCCCACTGTGCAGTTGGGCCCTGAATTCTCAGGCATAGATGAAACAAAGAATGTGCACTGTCTACTGGGCCACTGTCCCCAAGAGGCAAACGAATGTTCGATAAAGCAGAACCTGGACTACGCTAGTGAACATTACACCAAACTCAGTGTGGACTTCAGATGTATTCAATTTCCTTGGCAAAAAGATACAATGAAATTAAAGCTGGCTGCATTTGAGGGAGGTGGGGATAGGTGGGCAGGCGTGTGGATAAACCATCATTTTTAAAAGGGTCAGTACAGCAGGAAAGAGGCAATAGAGAAAAACCCGCTGTGAAGTATTTCATTTTTGTGATTCTTTAACAATTTACAGAAGCAATGGCACATGAGGGGAGTTTTCTTCTCTTTAGGGAATCATAAATAAAATAGTGGTGTAATCAAAGGACAGAAGAAAAAAGAGACTTCAGGTATTTAATTCTCATTTTCCATTATGTATGACTCCTGGGCGGGCAGAGAGTCACAGAATACAATAACTCACCTATCTCTGCCTGCCAAACCCTTCCAAATTCTGAGCCTGCTGCTCTATTTACTGCCTTCTATTTGATGAACAGACAATAGTTTGAAAAGACCTTCAGAGAAAAAAATGGCAAGGCTTCTGCTGGGTCTGCTCTTAGGATGTGTTCATCTTTCGAATCCACAGTCTCCTCTCCAGTCTAGGGCTCCAGCCTGTCCCCAGAGAGCCAGTGCACTGGGGAGCTTCCACACAGCCCAGGAAGGGCCTAGGGCTGGTGGAGGTCTCCATAGCCTCGGGGTGGGGGTGTGAGGAGTGTTGAGACAACCCCGAGGCTGACCTCGGTTGTCCCTCCCCTGGCCTGGAATCGCGGATGTCACTGGTATTTGCATGTACAAACACTCGAGCCAGAAGCAAGGCAATGAATGCGATGTCCTACTGTATTTCAGCATCCACTGGCTGCTAGGAAGGATGCAGCTGCGAGAGGAAGCTGGCCAGCTGGATTCTGTAGGAACCGAAGGGATGATTGGGAATCCATGGATCCTCAGAAACGGGAGGATAAACGCCCTCTTGGCTGGCTCTTTGGCTCTGGCTTGTGAACTGCAGTTCTAAATTCTATTCTTTTGGAGAGACTCCCCAATTTAGTCTTTTACAAATGCTTCAGAAATAAACTTTCAAATGTTTCTCTTCGGGATCCTTCCCTAGTAAACACTATCGGAAGTACAGTGATGTAGCAGCTTATGTTCCTTTCTGTAACTGAGCCTTTTTCTTTGACTGAAAAGCAGTGATAATTTACCATAGAAGTAATCACTAGAAGCCCCTTCTAGGCCCTCACAATATTACCAATACATTTGCTAACTATAGTTTGATATTATTATATTTGAACTTGTATTATTAAAATGTTTTAGAATTTAGTAATATTTCCTAAATTCTCTCAATATTACTCAATATCTTACAGCTAAAGGTTTCATTGTCTTATAGACTTACCTCTATTTAGATAACAAAGTGCTAAATTGTAAATTGAGTTAAGTCAGTGGTAGGAATAAATCTAAAAACTATGTTTCAGCGTTAAAAGTAAGCATTTATGAGTACTAATCAAATAAAAAATTGTATGGGTGTGGAAGACCTTGAAAGCCAAGCTAATCTTTGTTTCAATCACAGTCAGTGATGAGAGAAACGATTTTTAAGTTTTTGGTAAGACTCAGTTTTTGACATTGTCATGTAGTTTCCAAATCATTAGGATGACAGGATCGTACAATTTACAATCAAAGTACATACACTAATTAAGAAATGTATATTAATAAATGGTGCAAGTTTTCTGTAGATAAAAAATAGAGAATATTTCTGTAGTTATTAGATTGGGGTTCAAATTTTCAGGGAGTCCTTGCTGAACGTTATCCCTCCGCTGGACAGAGGTTGGGCGGCATCGAGGCCCAGGCTCTGGGACTGTACAGAGTCATGGGTGCTTGGAAGTGAGGTCAGCACTGCTGTCACCCGAGGGGGGCAGGGAGTGCCAGGGCAGAGTGAGGCTGAATCAGGTGACTGCATGGGGTTCAAGTGGGGGCGCACCTGCACAGTCTGGGGACCATCTCCTGAAGTCTGCACCCTGGAACCCCAGTGACCTCTCAGTTCTGACCCCAGAAATCAGTATTAGTGGTCTGTGTTGATATACTGCAATAGGTTGGACATTAACTTCATGTTGAGATCTAAAAACTAAAAGCACATGCATGAGCATTGATTAATTAATTAATATTACCCTGCACTTAATATTAAATTCTCTTTTCCACCTTGTAAAGCAAAAAGGGTCTTTGGTTAAATAAATAACTCTTATGGGGAAATAAACAAAATTTTATAACAAAATAATAGTAAAATAACAATAGTTAATACATGTGCCTTGCTATCTTCAGAGTAGCTACTCCAAGTATGAGAGACAGGCATAAGAAATTCCCCAAGTGATATTAGCACAAACTTTCCAATGAACTAAGAGAAATTCATAGCACCACAATCTTGTATATTTTTTCCTTTTCCTTCCTTTCCCCTTTCTCCCACCATAGTTCCCTTTTCCTTTTGAACAGTTTCTTCCCATTTTACAAATCTACTGTACATTGTAGACTTTATTCTTTCAATTTTTCATACCAGGAAGACAATATGATTTATTCACATGTAAGTCTGATTTATGAATATGTGAAAAGTTGTATCTATATAAGTCTCAAATTTATCCTTCTTTATGGCAGAGTAGTACTCCATTACATAAAAACCATCTTCCTCCAGCCTTGATTCTACTATATCTGACCTCATTCATCACTACATCCTATCTCTTATCCATCTTAGCCACCATTACTAACCCACTACAAAAGATTAAATCACTCCACTAAGGGGGAAAATATCATTGCATACAAGTACATGGCATATGTTTGATTTTCTTACATAACTTTAGAGATTGTTCCTGTGGTTGGAGGTAGTGGGTTAACACATCATAGTTTGTCAATAATTAAGCTATACTTGGAACTATGATTACTAACTGCACTACTTTAACCATAATGTCATGCATGTTAAAATAAATTTTTCTCCCCTATATGATAAATCTGTGACTGAGGTCATAATTATCACCACAGCCCAGTACCGAAGTAGTGGGCCAAATAGTAAGTTTACATCCTTTAGAAATTGGAAAGGCAGGCTGTTAGGATAGCTATAAAGAACCATATACATCTAGAGAACATCTATGAAAAGCCAATGTCCACTAGAGAAGGTGGCATAGCATTATCACTGCTGATAAATGTATCATAAGAAATTGGCAAGCACCAATATAGAAAACAAAGTAAAAAGAGAGAAAACAGAAAATGACAATACGCAGAAGCAAAATGCAATCCCAGACCCCTAGCCCATCCAGGACAAACTCAGAATATAATAAAATAGAAGAAACTTGAAGTCAAACACCAAAAATTTTGAAATGATAGCAATAGGAGTGAAAAAATAGGTGGAAAATGTTACAGAGAATAGAATCTCTCTTGTACAAAAAGAAATGATGCTTAAAGTAAAAGATATTAGAAAAGATACAGATAAAAGAATAGATAATCTTAGAAAAAGATGGAGGAGGTTGGGGAGATAACTCAATAAAATAAGCGCTTGCCTGGCAAGTGCAAGGGCCTGAGTTCAATCCCTGGTTCCACCAAAAAAAAAAAAAAGAATAAAAAAATAAAAGAAAAATGATGAAAACAAAAAATGCACAACATAGGAAAGAAATGGAATCCATAAAACAGATATTCAAGAGATTTAAACCTCCACTGAAAGTATACACAACTTGCATAAAGAGAGAATAGGGAATTGGATTTTGAAGACAGAATTCTAGCTAGTGATCAAGAAAAGAAAGATACCTTAAAAATAGTGAAAAAAAGAAGAAAAATCAATCCAACAGATACAAGATAAAGCAAAGAATATTAATGTAAGATTTATTGGTGTCAAAGAGAAAACTGGAAACGCACAAATGCCATAAAAAAGATTTACAGAAATAATGACAGAAAACATCCCAATCATGGAAAGTAAATTGGCATACAAATGAATGGAGAACTCCAAGTAGCTGTGAACAAAGCAAATCTACACCCAGATGCATAATAGGCAAGACTGAAAATTCAGGACAAGAACAGAGCGGTAAGCATTGTTAAAGAAAAGAAACAGCCCACCTCTTAAGGGAAGCCCGTCAGAACCATGGCAGACTGATTGGCACAAGCCCTCAAGTCAAGGAGATCTTGGAATAAAATATTTCAAGTCTGATAAACCAAAAAGCAACAACAAAAATAAACAAACAAACAAACCACTGCTTCCAACCCAGACAGATGAATCCTGCATAACTATCTTTCAAAATTAATGGATAAATAAGATACTTCCATGACAAAGAACAAATAAATAAATTCATGACATCAAACCAACATTCCAAAATTCTCTCTCTAGAGAGAGATGAAGAGGACTACAACTCCATGAATCACAACAGAGTAAATCCTCAAGGCAAAGCAAGAAAGTAAACAGAAGGCAAAAGACAGAAGAAACAACGACAGGAAAACGTGACAAGGACGCCAATGATACCAGTTATAGTCACCAATGTTCATGGCCTCAACTCACCAACAAAAAATAAACACACTGGCAGAATGGATTAAGAAACAAAGTCCAACAATATGCTACATATAAGAAAATATTTAATTTTTTAAAAAAACCTCATAGACTGAAAATCAAAGGACAGAAAACAATCTTCCATGCAATATGAATACAGAAAAAAGCAGGAATAAGCTATTCTGTTTGAAGATAATGTGAACTTGAAACCAAGAATGATCAAAAGAGATAAACTACATACTTGTTAGGGGAAAAGATAATCCTAAATATGTATGTACACCCAAATATGGGAGCACACAACTATACAAGGCAATTATGAATAAGCATAAAAACCAAATAAACAGTAACACAGTTGTAGCAGCAGACTATAGTACCCCACTGTGACAAAAAAGATGGATCAACTATATAGAAAATCAGCAAAGCAAAACAAATGAAGTAAATCTGTTGAACAGTACGTAGAAGGCATTTTCAGTGTTCCATCCAACATCAGAATACATATTCTTCTCAACTGCACACAGAACATTCTCTAAAATAGACCATATACTAGGCCACAGAAGATGCTTAAACAAATGCAAAGGAATTTTTTTTCAGTAACTCATTTGTTTTTCTTTTTTTAACTTATTTTGTTTTATTGAGAAACAAATAACAATGAGACAATATCAAAACTGATTAATAGGACATTTTCAATAATTAATACATTGTACATTGTTATCTTCTTAATGCAAAGGAATTTAAATTATGCCATACATATTATCTGACTAGAGTACAATAAAATTGGAAATTAATGACAAAAGAAACTGCAAAAGTTCCATAACCACATGGAAATTAGATAATACCTTTGTAAACAACCGATGTGTTGCAGATGAAATAAAATAATATCTACAGCTAAATAAGAAGGCAGATATAACATACTGTAATTTATGGGATGCAATGAAATCATTCCTAAAAGCGAAATTCATAGTGGTAAATTCTCACATGAGGAAAACAGAATGAACACAAATAACCTAATGTTGTGCCTCAAGCTTCTAGAAGAACAAACAAAATCTATAATTTAAAGAATTAATAAATCAAAGAATTGGTACTTTGAAAGAATAAATAAAATTTATCAAACCCTTAGCCAACTACATCAACAAAGGAAAGAAAATACTCAAATTCATGCATGAAGGAATCAAAAGAGTGAAACCATCACAAATCCTGTGGAAATTCAAATAATCAGTACCTACTTGAAAAATCTTTACTCTCATAGGGTGGAAAACACAGAAGAAATGGACAGATTCCTACATACATATGTATTACCAAAGCTCAATCAACAAGCTATAAAAATTAATAACTCATCAGTTAATGAGATTGGAAACATAATTAAAAACTTACCAACAAGGAAAGCCAAGGTCCTGTTGGATTCATGGCTGAATTCCACAAGAAATTTAGGGAAGATTTAATGCTAATACTCCTGAAACTCTAATAAAATAAAAAGGAAAGTAATACTCCCTAATGCATTCTTGGAGGAAACTATTACCCTGATTCTAAAGAGAAAGATCCAACGAAAAAAGAGAACTTTAGGCCAATCTCCCTAATGAATATAGGTGCAAAAAATCAATAAGATACTAGCAAACAGAATGCAGCAGATCATCAAGAAGATTATACACAAAGTGAGATTTCAGGATTGCAGAGTTGGTTCAGTATGCATAGATCAATAAATGTACTGCACCATTGCAACGGAGATGAAGGAAAAAGTCGTGATCATCTAAATAGATGCAGAAAAGCTTTTGACAAAATTCAACACTCATTTTTGATAAAACCCTTTAGAAAATTGGATTAGAGGTCTTTACCTCAATTTGATAAAAGCCATCTATGGCAAACCAAGAGCCAGCATCATACTAAATGGACAAAAACTGAAAACTCTCTCTAAATTCACAAACAAGGATGCCCACTATCACCACTCCTATTGACTGTAGTTCTAGAAACTGAGCAATTAGACTGAGCAATTAGACAAGAAAGATAAATAAATGGAAGAATGATAGTAAAGGAAGAAATGAGATGATCATCATTCCCAGAGGACATAATACTCTATATAGAACAGTCCAAAATCTCCACCAAAAGACTTCTAGATTTAATAACCAAATTCGGTAGTATAGCTGGACATAAAGTCAACATTCAAAAATCAATAGCATTTCTATACACAAACAACAAACTGAAAGAGAAATTAGGGAACTCACACCATTCATAATGTCATCTGAAAGTGAAATACTAGAGCCAGAGAAAGCTCAACAGACTAAGCACTTGTTTAGGGATCTGGGACCATATGACATGCTGGCCCCACCCCTAGGTGTGCTGAGCTGTTGACAGAGTTCAGACATGGTGGCACATACCTGTCATCCTAGTGCTGAGGAGACTAAAAACAAGAGGATCACTATGAGTTTGAGCTGTACAAAAAAAAAGGAGAATATCAAAGAGGATATCAGAAAATGTAAGGATATCATTTGTTTTTGGGAAGGGAAGAAGAGTCAACATAGTGAGAACAGATATACTCCCAAATTTATTGTACAAATTTAATGCAATCCTCATCAAAATCCCATTATCATACCTCACAGAACTAGAGAAAACATTCTTAAAATTCCTTTGAAACCAGAAGAGACATAAAATAGCAAAAGCAATCTTGGGCAACAAAGGCAAGGCAGGAGATTACAATCTCTGACTTGAAATTATACTATAAACCTACTGTGATAAAATTAGCATAGTACTGCAGAAAAAAACAGACCTGAGAATCAATGGAACAGATTAGAAGATGCAGACACAACTACAAACACACGCAGCTACCATATTTTTGACAAAGGGGTCAAACATGTTCACTGGCAGAAAGGTAGTCTTTTTCATAAATGGTGCTGGAAAAAATGGCTGTCCACATGCTGAGGAGTGAAGCAAGACATGTCTACCACCATCCGCTAAACTTAAGTCAAAATGGATCAAAGATCTAAGTATTAAACAGAAGCACTAAAACTACTGGAAGAGAAAACCAGGTAGAAATCCCAAAGATAGGTGTAGGCAGAGGCTTTGTGAACAAAAGTCAAACAGCACAGGAAAAATTCCAAATAATTAACAAGTAGGGTCTCATCTTAAAAAAGCTTCAAACCTTTTTTTTTAATGTAATTTTTTTTGTAGTACTAGGGATTGAACTCAGGATCCTGTGCTTGCCAGGCAAGCACTTATTTTACTATCTTTCCAACCCGCTGTTTAATTTTAAAAGACAAAAAATATATAGTAAAAATTAGAAACAATATGGAATTTCACCAAGCAAAATGATAGGTGTTCAACAATCATTATTGTCTTCAAATTAGTTGTTCAGATTACCAGATATAAGCATACAAAATTGGTAAAAAAAATCATAAAAAAATTAAAAAGGCAAGACAAGAAAAATTTGTTAACTTTTCTTTTCAATAGGCCAGCACAAGTCAGCAGTACAACTATCCAAGCTCTCTTGTGTGTACACGTGTATAGTTCTTTTTACCTCCTTCTTGCTTCCTTTTCTCCTTTCCCTTATCTCAGTTGTTACTTACGTTTGAACAATTTCTTTGCCTTTCACTGTATCTATCATATCTTTCAGATTTTATTCACTCTCTCACGTTCTTGCACTAAGGAGACAATGTGATGTGCATAGTACAGGTCTGATTTATTTCACTTATGTGTATGGTCTCAAGTTATACCCATTTACCTATAAAAACCTTAGGTTTATATTTTCTGTAGCTGAGTAATACTCCACAGGATTAAAAAATAACATCTTTTTTATCCATTTTCCAGTTGATGGGCGTTTGGGCTGTTTCCAAGATTTAGCTAGGACAAATTGTGCTGCTATAAACATGGGTACACATATGTAGCTGTGGCATGATGTTTTCTGCTTTTCTGGAAAGGTATCAAAGAGGGGAATAGTTGGGTTGAATGGAATTTCTAATTTTAGGTTTTATATTGACTTCTAATTTTAGGTTTTTAAATTAGCTATGACACATTGTGCTGTTATAAATATGTGAACTTATATATCCCTCCCTGTAGTAAGATATTTTTAATTCTCCTAGAAAAATACCCAAGACAGGAATAGTTGGGTCAGATGAGATACATAATCACAGTTACATTTCCATAATGATTGTACCAGTGTACCCTCCCATCAACAGTAGAGAAGCGTTTTTTTTCCCCCACAGTCTCCCCAGCATTTGTTATTGGTTGACTTCTTGATGAAAGACATTCTTTCTGGGGTCAGATGGAATCTCAGTGTTGTTTTAATTTTCATTTCTTGAATGACCAAAGATGTTGAGCATTTCTTTCATATATTTATTTGCCATTAGTAAAAAGCTTTTATACATTAAAAGAAATCACCAACAGAGTGCAAAGACAACTCACAAAGTAGGAAAAAATTATAGCATATTGTCCCTTAGATAGACAAAGGACTTCAGACTAGAACATGCAAAGAACTGAAAGAAATCAGATCCCCAGGGCTGGAGAGATACCTCCATCTAAGTACCTGCCTGGCAGGCACGAAGAGCCGGATTTGATCCTCAGCACCACATTCTGGGCTGACCCTGGCACATGGGGCAAGCTGTGAAGACCAGTAAAACTGGGTGTGGGGGCGTATGTCTATAATGCCAGCACTGGGGAGGCTGAAACAGGAGAAGGACTGAGTCTGAGCTGTGTAGTGAGACCCCATAACAAACAAACAAATAAATAAAAGATTTAAAGAAAAAAATTGAAATAAGAACCCAAATTTAAAGATCGAGTCCAAAAGTGGTCATATGAGATGAATATTCACTTCTCAGATGAAGAAATACAAATGATAAATAAATACATGGAGAAAAGTTCAACATCATCAATTATTCCAATTAAAAACAACCCTGAGAGTTCATCTTATCCCAGAAAGAATGGGTCTCATTAAGAAGTCAACCAACAACAAATGTTGGAGAGGCCGTGGGGAAAAGGGGACCCTTCTCCACTACTCATGGGAGTGTAGACTGGTGCAACCACTGAGGGAATCAGTCTGGAGACTCCTCAAAAGGCCATAATTAGATATCTCATCTGACTCAACTATTCCCCTGCTGGGTATTTTTCCAGGAGAATTAAAAATATCATACTACAGAGAGGGATATATATGCACACATATTTATAACAGCACAACGTGCCATAGCTAAAAATCTTGAAAACAATCCCAATGCCATTAACTGAGGAATGGATGAAAAAGATGTATTTTTATACAATGCAGTATTACTCAGCTATAAAGAAAGATAAACTTGGGATTTTTTAGGAAAAGGGATGCAGCGTGAGACCATACTCATGAATGAGCTAAACCTGTCTTGCATGTGTAAACACCACATTTTCTCCCGATGTGAGAAACTCAAAGAGTAAATAAGATCCGAAAGGTACAATAGATATTGGGAAATGGGAAAAAATTGTTTGAAAAGAGAAATAAACTGGGATGGGGGAAAGGAGAGAAGGAAGGGAAAAGGAAAAGGATACATATAATAGCTATGGTATGAATTTCTACTTTCCATTGAAAAGAAAGATTTGTGCTTATATCTGAACAATTTTTCCTGGGTAATCTGAGCCACTACTTTGAAAATAACAATAAGCAATATACTAATTATTCTTAGTCTTCTATTATCTTGCTTTGAAAAACTGTATCATTGTTTTCATTTTTTCTTTTAAAAAAATAAACTTTAAGTGATTGAAAATTTCTTCCTTAATGCTCTTCTGTCTTGGTTACTTTTCCTTTGTTGCTGAGACAAAATACCTGACACCCAGAATTTAGAAAGGAAAGGCTTATTTAGCTTGCAGTTTGTGGAGGTTTCAGTCTATACTCGGCTGGCTGCAAAGTAGAGCCGCACATGGCAGAGGCCAGCAGTTCATGTTAACTGAAAGCAGCAAAAGCAGCAAGAGCAAAACAAGGAGGAGCCACAGACCGAAGGCCTCTCTCCCTCACACTGAGCGCAGGCCACCCACCCAGGGCGGATGGTCCCTTACACCCACAACCCAAGCATTGAACCATTAATGAACCAAGAACTCCAGGAGCCTGCCCATGACTGCAGCAGGGCTTAGATGGACATCTACATGCAAACCATAACACCTACCATATTAAGATATAAACTGATCAAGGGTCTCATCAATTTTTTTCCAGTGGTCTGAAAAGCGAACTGTGGGGTTGGGATTAGGCCTCAGTGACAGAGCACTTGCCTAGGCCCTTTGAGGTTGCAGGTTCAATCCTGCGTGCTGAAAGGAAAAAACAAAGACAAAAACAAGCCAAAACCAAACCCAGTTCAGACATCTGCTGATTAGCAGTGACTGTCTGATGGAAGATATATGGGGAGTGTCCAAGGTCTAAACTGGCAATTGCCAAGAAGCTTTCTTACACACGGCTGATACTGTACTCATTTGCACCCACCACTGTGCACCAGAGTTCCTGGGACAAGAATTCATTCAACACATACTTTTCTCTCTTCTGCACAACTGCCCTGACTGCTCTTGAAGACAGAGGCACAGCCCCAGCTCTACAGATGCTCTCAGTATTCTTGTTTCCTATCCTAGTATTCTTTGGGCGGGGGAAGAGGCGAGTCTTAGTCTTCAACCAACGATTACTTTCTGCTCACTGGAGAAGCAGACATGTTTAGTATATAATTTTTTGTTTGCTTTACATTTTAGGCTTAGCATCTTCAGCATGGATACCTTGGCTGCTTCCTTAAAATAAATAATACACTGGCAATTACCAGTTTTAATGTAACTTTCTTGACTGTCATTTCTTCATTTGCTTTTCGTCAAGTTCACACAGATTTTCTGCGTCCTACACAGCCAGGAGCAGCTAGCTACCACCTTTGTATTTCTGTAAATTACAAAATTGTAACTACTATGCCTAAGCAAACCATCTCAATGTGAAAGGTTCAGCTCCATGGGGAAAGTAACTTGCTGATGACAGCAATAATTCACACTTCCAAGTGTGCTTGCCATCTCTCTCCTGCAGACAGACTCTTTGAGTCACCAGAGCGAGCTCCCCAGGGAGAGGCAGCTTTATTCCCTCCTGGCAGCAGGAAGAAGATGCTGTGAGGATACCAGTGCCACCTGGCAGCAGCAGACGTGCAGCCTGCAGGAAGACACAGCTTGGCACCCAGGCCGATCCGACGGTGGCTGTGACAGTGGCATATTTCAAAAGTGCACTGCATATTTCACCCAAGGGTGAAATTTGTTCAATTTAAAATAATTTGAAAGTGGCCTTGGTTTTCACACTTTCAGTTCAGTGAGAATACTTTTGTGAATCAAAGCAAAGCTTGCACATATGATGTGCCTGAAGGTAGATAAAAACTGATATCCACATTTAAAAAAATCTCTAGCTGATGATGCTGTATTCAAATACAAATAATGAGATACCATTAATAATTAGCTCTCCCTAAGGGGAGGGGAAAGAAGGAAAAAGTTTTAAAAATGAAAAAGGAAGAAAAATATGGAAACAAAGATTTTGAATATGGAGAAGGCAGGAGAGGTTGAAGGAAGGGAAGAGAATGGGAAAAACAAGTTATACCATGTACAGACACAAATTCCCTGCAATGAAAGTGATCGTTATGTGTATCTAAAATGACTCAATAAAATATGGTTTAAAGAATAATTAACTCTTGGGCCAGAGAGATAGCTCAGTGGAATAAAGTGCCTTAGGCAAGCTCAGGGACAGAGGTTTGATGCCTGCACCACATGCCACACCAGCCTCACCCCTGGGCTGGCTGAGTGGGCCACAGAGTCCAGTTGTAGTGACGCTGGCCTGTAATCCCATCACTGGTGAGGCTGAAACCAGGAGGATCACTGTAAGTCCCTGCAACAACCAAATACATTTAAAAATAAATAAATAAAAACAATTAGCTCTCTCTAAAAACAAAAACTGCATGTGGGCAACTTGCAATAGAAGAATAGAATTTAAGTGATATGACCTTTGAAGATATTCCCCCTAAAAGTGATTTTCTTAATTTGCTTAAAATCTTAGCAACTAATTGGAGGTTTTATTCTGTACTTGCATGGTTATTGAATGCAAGAATGGTCATAATGGAAGAATATTTTGTGAGATCTCACACACAAGTTGGGGAAATAGTGATCTCTCTCCTATCAAATGCAGAAACAAAGGTCTTAGCTCAGACCTTAGTACCTTCTCTCTTCCAGTGTGTAAATACCCTTGACAGATGCACATGAAGAATAATTTTTGAACTGGGCTGGGGGCAAGCCATCTATTTGCTACAGTAACTTTGTTCTTGCTGGAGGTGAATTTAGGTTCTGTGGAGCTTAAAGTTGATGCAATAATGGGAATCTTTTTCAGCAAAACACTACAGAATTACAAGAGAAAAGATCAGTTCACAGCCATAAGGTAGCAAAGCTCACTCTTTGTTAGCTTCATGGTAAATCCACTCAAGGTCTTACCAAATTAATGAGCCTCCTTTGTAGGCATCACCATGGCCAGACCGTGCTTCCCATTGCTGGGAGTGTGGAGAGGACCTCGTGTACCAGAGATTCCAGGAAGACCTCATGGCTCCTTCACCACCACAGAACAGTCCAAGCCAGAGAAGATGTCTATGGAAGTGTGGTCACTGACTGAGGATGAATAGATGACTAGAGTTGTATTTCTTCCTATATGTTCTCTAGTTTCAAAGTCTGTAAAGCTAAGGAAACAGTTCTAAAAGGGCACTTGGTTCTTTTTAATCAACTACAAGACTACATGATTCATGGTTTCCTCCTGTACTAGCCAGCTACTCTAACCTGAAAAGATGATCCCAATTTTAGCTACAAAGCTTTGAACTGAATTTGAAGCAGGAAGCGAAATTCAGTCATTGCTGGTTGACAGCGCACGCAGTTACTCCAGTGACCACTGCAAAGGTGTGATGTCCCCCCCGTGACCCCAAGGGCTCAGTACAGCAAGAGTCCGTCTGCCAGGGAGGGTGATGCGTTCTCCAGGACATGGCACCCTCAGACTCTATTGTGATCAATTAAAAATCACAGAATCTAAAGCTTTCAGTTTAAGTTCAATCGGTGCTCAAAAGTGGTGGAACTATTTTCCAGAACTGGTATATAGAGAGTATATTAATATCACAGAAAACTGGGTCAGAAGCAGGGTATTCTCACAGGAAGAAAGAGCCCTATTCACCCCCATTTCAGTAGCCCCCAGTGGCTCACAGAACTTGACAGGATCATATTTTCAGTTCTTTCATCACACTTCATGTCCCTTTGCTGCCTCTGAGGGGGTTCTTTTACACAAATCCATCTTAATCACTTGATATTGCTTATAAAATACTCAAAATATATGTGTGAATAATCCCTTTCATTAATATATAAATATCTCCTGGAAAAATTAAAACTCTGTAATAATTATATTATGGGGCTGGGGAGGTAGCTCAGTAGCCTAAGTGCTGGCCTGGCAAACACACAAAGCCAGGTTCGATTCCTGGAACCACATGCCATGCCAGCCCTGGAACCTCGGGTGCACCATGCCAGCCACTGAGACTAGGTGAGGTTGTGTACACCTGTAATCCCAGCGCTGGGGAGGCTGAGACAGGAAGATCACTAAGGGTCCAAGCTGTGTGGTGAGACCCTGAACCAAATAAATAATTAAATAAATTTTAAAAATTAAAGAAAGTATTGTGCTACTGTTCAGTCATCATATATTAGTACCACAGTTTAGCACTTCAGAGACGAGCAATATCAATTGTCTATGTTCAAAGATAGGATCATGTAAGGAAAAAGGTAAGAGAAATTAATGCTCTAATACACTATAAAAGGCTGACATGAGTAAATTCTGACTAAGGTCAGGAGGTGGCTGATGTTGGGATTGTGCAGCAACTCAGTGATACCATGCCACTCCAGCGGAGCACAGGGAGAGAAGCCGCGCTTTGTCAAAGTGAACGACTGGGATTAAAGATCAGAGGACGAAAACAGAACGAGGTCTTTCTGAATCTGTGGTATTCCTCTCACATCACAGAACTGTAATGAGGATTAATTGAGATTACCTATATGATTACATACTATACACCATAAACTTTTGTTTAAAATTTAAACAGCTTAATTACCTGAACTTGGAGAATATTTAAATGTTAAGGGAGAAGATGAAGGAAAGAATTGTCCTTAAGCTTGAACCTTACTGTTATCCTGAGTTCTTCAAGTAGAAGTTGGCTGGAATTGAACAGAATTAGAAAAATTCTCCTGTGATGGCTTGGTAGTAAACAAGATGAAAGGAGAATTATGCAGCATTCATACCCTCTCCATATATACCTCATACATGGATTTCTTAATATTAATTTTTTACTCATTTCAGATGGAAATTCTGGGCACACAGGAAAGGGATTTTCCTGACCCTGGCCAAGCACATAATGTGGAGGGGTTATATTAAATAAATACACATCTCCAGTCTTGCCTGTCCTGCTTTCCAAGCAGAGAACAATCACAAAGAAGGCTGAGCAACTACAACTAAACAAAGTCACTTCTCTGAAGGCAGAGTTCCCTCTCATGATAAACTTTCATGTGATGAAAAGTTTAGATTCACTGTGGTTAAAAAAAAAAAAAAAACCAGAAAAAGAAGACTCATTTGTTTGTTTGTTTGAGACAGGATCTTGTTATGTAATCTAGACTGGCCTTAAACTCACTATGAAGCCCAGGCCAACTTCAAACACATAGTGATCCTCCTGCCTCAGCCTCCTGGGTGCTGGGATTACAGATGTGCAGCACAATGACAGGCCTTGGATGTCACTCATCTTTCTTCACGTTTCCTCAATAAATATTTATTGAGCAATGGCTACATCCAAGACTCTATACTCTGGTTTCTCTTGAGATCGTACAACTCTTTCAACTTTTACCAAGACTCTAAGCTATATTCAGGAGAAACACAGATGCATAGGGCGTGATTCCAACCTTTTCTAATTTCACAAGTTCAGGTAGACAACAGAGAGGCTGGAGCTGATGCCCTGCTACACCTTCCACATTACTAACTAGGCATTTTCCATTACAAAGGTCTTAAATTCTGCTAATCATCCTGGTCTGCCCCCACACAGTCATAAACTCCCATGATGTAGGCATAGACTATTTATGTCACACTGCTTTACGCTGTTCCACAGGCTTAG
The DNA here is from genome assembly GCA_004027165.1 of Ctenomys sociabilis. Taxonomy (NCBI): domain Eukaryota; kingdom Metazoa; phylum Chordata; class Mammalia; order Rodentia; family Ctenomyidae; genus Ctenomys; species Ctenomys sociabilis. The sequence goes on along the minus strand of PVKA01001960.1, from coordinate 94,514 downwards.
TGTACCATAACCAGCCTCAAAACTGCACCAAGCAGGATAAGGCTGGTTCATGGTTGAGTGTGCGCGTGACATGTGTGTTGTGGGGTGCAAGCGCTAGGGCGTGGATACGTCCGTAGTTTCTAACTACTAGTGCTGAATCACAATCTTGAGATCAATTCCTGGGTCAAAACCATAAAGACAATCACCAGAATAAAGTGGAAAACAATGGGAGTACAGTGCATGCATCATGTCATGCCTATTTGTTGGGTCAAACTTTCTTTTTTTATTATTAGATTTTTTAAAATTCTATTTTATTGAGAAACAAATAGCAATGAGATAGTTTCAAAACTGATTAACAGGATGGTTTCAATAATTAATATATTATACATTGTTATCTTGTTAGTGGTTATCCATAGTAGAAGAAGCAGACAAGATATCCTATCTAAACACTATTAGTACAAATCTTTCTACTCATTGAATTAAGTGAAAGTAGCTGTATATTTATCCTAACTATTCTGTATATATAAATATAAAATGGCCCTTCCTTTGTATCCCCTTTTTTATTTAGTCCTGTCAAAGATGGGTATTCCATTGGCATCTAAATACTATAGGTGCGTGAATTCAGCAAAAACAATCCAACACAGTCCAGCAGTCCACAATAGCAGTGGGTTATCCATAGAAGTTGTTGACTTGAGCCTTTCACAGCCCAGCATATTAATATGGATTTTCTTTATGTACCTTGTTTTTATACTTTTCTGCTGGAGAGTTAAGATCAAGATAAAGCAAGACCAGTATAACAAGAAATGTAACCTTTGTATCTCATAAGGTCAGTCAAGTACCCTCAGGATTTATCCTGTAACCCCATACCACACTTTGTAGATCCTTTGTCAGTGTCAGCCTTGTGGATGAGTCATGACCATTGCTTGTGTGTCAAACTTTTATTTCGGTTTTGTTGAGATCCAATTGTCTGTATGTGTGTAACAGGCATCCATTAAAATGTTATATAAAAGTATTTTTGGTTCAGTCAAGGTAAAAACCAAATAAAAGCTTTTGGTGTCAGTGGTGAAGCCCCAGAGGACACTGGTGACAGGGCTCATTGTCAGGCAATGCCAAGGGTGGCCGCAACTGCTGCTGCAAGCTGTGGACTACCCTGAGCTGAGAGTCATGCCTGAGGTACTCTGCAAACATTTGAATGCCAACCTCTATCCAACTTTGAGAACCAAGCTTCAGCATTCTAGAATTTTGCAAGGAGAGTAAGGGCAACTTACTCTGGTGTTTTGAGAATTATATTTTTATTAGGGACAGACATGAACACAGTGGTGCTTAGTAACATCATAATTCAATGCACTGTTGAGGTGCTCTGAAAGGGGTCAGAAGTATGGAGAAAGAGGTCTTTCTAGACCTATCAAGTCATACTTTTTAAAAGCTGACTCAAAGCATTTGTAACACAAGACAGCCAGTGTCTCTCAACCAGGTTTTTTACTTGCCAAGCTGCAGTAGGGCCAGAGGCCCTCAGAAATCTCTTCCTGGCAAAGCTCTGCAGTGGCCCACACTGTCCGTTCCAGTCAGCCCCAATGACATGTCCTTGGTTAATGCTCACTCTCAGTGGAGCTTTGCAGAGGAGCCAAGTAGGGTGTGTCCACTTCCCACAGCCACCTGCTCCCTGGCAAGGACCTAGGCTTGCAGGAAGGTCCAACCAAGAAGTGTCCTTCATTTGCTGGCTTAGCAGTAACACTGTGTGCACTAAGAGTTTGCTTTTGCTTAGAAATTGATTATAAATGATATTGTCCTAATAGTCATGGCAGAGAGAGTATGAAAGTGAAAGTGAAGACAGCAGAATTCTTCCCATGTACACTGCAGTTGTCTCTGCTTTTAAGGAGACAGGAATCTTGCAGTGTGGGTGCCTGTGGCATACTTCTCTAGGCAACTGATGGTTCTGTAGATGTTGAGAGGCACTGGCTATCTTGTGCTACAAAGCTTTGAGCTAGCTTTTAAAAAGTATGACTTGATAGGTCTAAGAAGGCCTCTTTCTCTGTACTTCTGACCCCTTTCAGGGCACCTCAACAGTGCATTGAGTGAGTAATTATTGTTACTCAGAAGTGCTGAGTTAAGTGGGAAGGGAACTCTATGGTGAGGTCTCTGTAGAAATTAGAGGGATATAAGATTGTATGATGCAGAAATGCAATCCTTCACCAATGATTCACACAGGAGAGTTCTCTTTTATAACTCTTCATGCTATTCCTAAATTTTGCTACTCTAGAGTTGGCGCTTCGACTGCATGTAGTGACTCTGTCTTGCTTGACTTTGTATTCCCAGCACAATTTTTGACACTAAAGCACTATTTCATGAATGAATGTTTCATCAACTGAAAGAGGAAGGAACTATATTTTCATTAGTTAGTGTGTGCCCAGACAACTGTTACAACCTAAGTAAGACTCTGTGTAATTAAAAATTAATAAGGTTTTCATTCAAATATTTTCACTTTGGCTAAGTCATGCAAATAATGAAAATCTCTTTATTGGGATGCAATTTGTACTTTCCCTACCCCCAAGAATACAGCATTTGAAGAAGTAGGACATGGAGTGGAAAAAAATTAATGCTCTATAAAAAGAGATGAAGCTGTAATTCTCAGCAGTTGTGTGTGTGTATGTGTGTGTTTGTGTGTATGTGTTTGACAGGTTATGTGGCATATGTGTGGTGTGTGTGTGTGCTGTGTGGCATGTATAGGGTGTGTCGTATATACGATGTGTCCATGTTGTGTGGCATATGGTATATGTGTGTGTGTGACGTGTGTGTGGCATACGTGTGGTATATGTGCAGTGTGTGTGTGTGTGTGTGTGTGTGTGTACAAGGGAGAGGGAGAGGAGAAATGAGCAAGTGTCTGCGCTGAGTGATCACTAAAGAGACAGACAATGTCTCATTTACATCAAGCTGTGAGACCAGATACTGGTTACTGAATCCTTGGAATGAGAGCACAGCTCTTGTTTATTTACATTTGCTCTCAGTTTGAAAGACAGCTGAGAGGTAAAATAAAATGAGCGTGCCTCCAGTGCCTTCTAAATTTTCCTTTAAATTGAACTTCTTGTTTTATCAGGGAGCAATACTTGCACTGATGTTAGGCAGACAGCTAAAAGGTCAGCAACTTCCCTTGGTTGCCTTTTGTCAAGGGTTTTTGACTTGTCTGTGAATAAAGATCTCCCAGGAGGAAGGCGGACCTGGATTTGCTGTCATCTAGAAGACAGCAGTGAATCTGAAAATGTTACAAAAAGCATAAGGGACTCAGGCCCACCTTCAGACCCAATCGCCGCCCGTGTAAACATGTACACAGAAATGTTTTGGATTTGTTCTGTCAACTTTTGGTTGTGAAACAAATTGTTCTACAGCGGCCCACCTCGAATACAGAATGAGCCTGACTGTTCCCTTGTTCCTGCCTCACGCCTAATCTGAAGACACTACTACGCTCTCCGTTCACGCGCAGAGCTGGAGCTCGCTTTGCTCAGCGGGCGCTGGGCGGCCGAAACCCCATTTTACTCATTTTATGCTTGAACTTTCAGTGTCTGAGGGGTGTGTGTGTGTGTGTGTGTGTGTGTGTGTGTGTGTGTGTGTGTGTGTGTAAGCCTTAATTGCTTGCAAAATTGAATGGGTCTCTCCACATACTCATTATTTGAAGTGAGCAAACTGTTTTTCTCTGGAAACAGTCCCTGCAAGTTTCCTTTAAATTCCTTTTTTCCTTTAAATTTTTTATAAAGTTAATTCTTAGAAAAGTAAGTGGGCTTTGTCGCTCTTTTTTAAGCCCCAAACTTTTTTTTTTGTTTGTTTGTTTTGGTACTGGGGATTGAACTCAGGACCTTGAGCTTGCCAGGCAGGTGCTTATGCTACTGAGGTATTACCCCAATGAGCCCCAAACTTACTATGCCTGGTCTGTGCCCCATTTGGGTAACTTGAAACACCAACTAGGAGAGGAAATAGAGGATGGTAAGTTCCTTTTAGTACATCAAGAAAGCACATAGTTTCTCCCCTGCCTTATTTCTGATGTAACTGTCAGTGGAGTAGAAAGAATTTAGATTCTTTATTTCAAATATTGTCAATGAAAACATATGCATATGTCTTGCATATGCATAGAAATATAATTGCATTACATACATTCACTTGAAAGACATTTACTGAGTAACTTAGTGTAAAAGAAGTTGAGGGAGCTGTAGAGAAGAATAAAACAACAGTGGAAACTAATATAATTTAAGTGTGCACTATACGCTGGGTAATTTGCTAATATTATTTGATACATAGTCTCAGTTCTCAGAAAAGTCCTGTAAAATGATTTTGTAGGAGGAATGGAGGCCTGTACTCCACGGTCACATAGCTAGCAAGTAGTGGGCCAATGACTTGAATCTAGAGCTTTCTAAATAAAAATCCTATGTACCATCGGAGTAATAGCAAGCATTTTCTTGAAGCAAACATTCTCAGCATTCTTATAACACAGAAAGATGGAACGATTTGAAATCTGAGCTTCAACGTGCTCCTGCTGGACGGCCAAGATTAGCAGGGTGTGCTGCGGCCGCTCTGCAGCAAGCTTCATGATGAACGGTTCCTGTGTTCTTCAAGTTGGTGTGTTGGTTTTTACTGCAGTGCTGATAATGGTTCTATTAATAGCTTGAGGGAGAAACAAAAATAGAATTATAAATTCCGTGTTAAAGAAGAACACAGATATGGACAGGAAGTTAAGGCATTAATGATTGTCTAATTTTATAATGAAATGCAGCATAAATTATGTTAAACAGGGAGCTGGGGGATAGCTTGGCAGCGTAAGCGTCTGCCTGGCAAGCACTGGGGCCTGTGTTTGGTCCCCAGCACTGCGGTCCATGCCAGCCCCACCGAGACCAGGCAGTGGTGCATGCCGAGAGTCGCAGTGCGAGGGAGGCTGAGAGAGGAGGCCACTATGAGTCCGAACTGCATAACAAGACCCTGTACCAAATAAATAAAGGAAGGAATAAAAGAGTTTTAAAACAGATTTGGTGATGAGCACAGGTAATGTATCGACCATTGGGGATCAGCTATTCTTGTTTTGAAAATCTGTAACATGGAACGTGTATTGTATGTTACCCTGTTTCCATCTTTGTTTCTGATTTTTGTTCTGGCTTTTGTTTTTCTCTTCAAAATAAAATAAAATTATAATAAAAAGGATTTTTAAAAAACAGATTTTTATGACTACATAATTTTCTTTTTTTACATCATGGTAATACTTTATCCTTTATTAATTTCTTTTTATCTTTTATTCATTTTAATGAGAAAAAAGATAAAATAGGAATGAAACAGTTTCAAAACAGGTTAGTAGGACCTGTTGTGTTACAATAATACATTGCATGCTATTTTCATAGAAAATGATTTTTTAAAAATCATGTTAAATACAATTTATGAGATGATGGTTTTGAACTGTGAACCTACCCTAGGTTCCAACTCCAACAAAAATGGAGTCCTAATATGAAACTTAAAAAGAAAATGCCCAAGTAGATCAGTTTTACAAAATGAAAAGAAAAAAGTCAGAGCAACAAATTAGCTAGAGTCCACTCAGTCTAACCCTGCATGATAAGAAAGTTCCTCAAATGGAGGTTTCCTTGAAGTAGCCTGATACTAGCCGATCCGCTCCTTTGCGCCATGCTGTTTCCTCATTTCATGCTTCCTTACAAAAGTAAACTGCTCTTCTGGGTCCAATGGAACACCCTCTCTCTCTTTGTCTTTCTGTCTGTGTCTGTGTCTTTGTGCTTCTGTCTGTCCGTCTGTCTCTTTCTATGTATTATATATATATGTATACATGTGTGTATTAAGTGGCATACATAATTATAAAACACACACACACACACTCAAATATATATATATATATTTTAAAGGCAGGGTGCTGTCTGGTGCATGAATTGCTAACAAAAGCCATTTATGGTGGTCTTCAAATTTTTGTTGAAATCATTTTTTAACAGCCATCATATTTAAATTATTTTTGTATTGCTATAAACTTAGACATATTGGTGGAACAAGCCACAAAAAGGGCACCCAAAATAAATTTTAATGTATGAGAAATGTGACATTTTGAATCAGCAGAAGAACATTCAGCTTGTGCTGAAACAGTTGCTTCACTAATTGGAAAAATATTAAGTTAAATCTCTACCTCACATACTATGCCAAAATTAATTCCAGATGGATTCAAGAAGTTTAAAAATTTTCCCTCAATAATGTTTTATGACTTCTGTGTGTAGGACTTTTAAATCTTTCACTATATTTGCACATATCTAGGAGTTTTAAAGGTATTGTCCATAGTGTCCTTAAATTTTTAAAAATTTCTGATTTCTCGTTCATGGGCCATAGAAATATAGTTGTACTATGTATATTAATCTATCTAAGGACTCTTCAAACTTAATAATTTTACACCTTACCTATAGTTTTTTTATTTTTGTGTATACAGTTATGCCATCAGATTTAGAAAGTTTCCTTCCACTAGTTTTCTAATTTTTTGTATAGATGGCTACCATCTATTGCCTTCCTTATTCTTTTAAATGACAAGCTACACAGGCTGACTTTTAAATTTCAAATGCTTTCCATTCTTAAACTCAACTTGGTTTTGCATATAATAGTAATCTTTAGTGTACCATTGGATTTGGTTTGCTAACATTTAAGGTTTTCTTGGGTGTCTGTGTTATTAATGAGCCGGGCTTAAAGAAATCAAATTAAGTAGAAAGTGTTCTGTTTCAATTTTTGAAATAGTTTGCCATTCATTTGGCAAAATTTATGAATAAAACCCTTTGAGCCCAAGATTTTAGTAGAAAGGTTTTAAATTACAAATTAGATTTTAAAATTAGTTGTTACAAGGTTAATCATATATTTTACTTTCCTTTGTCAGCTTGTATAAGTGGAGCCTTTCTAGGAATCATCCATTTTATTTAAATTTGTCTTCTATTAATAATCTATTCATAATATCATAGTTCATAATAATAATATGCATTTATAATCTCTTTAAAATAAAGCTTTTATTTTAAATGGTTTTTAATTGACAATTTGAAAATTTTTAAATTAAAAGATTGAAAGATAGTATAGAGGGGCCCATAATATCATATTTCCTGTTTCCTCCCGTGGCACATTCGTCACAGCTAATGGACCAGCAATGGTGCATTATTCTTAACCTACACTTTACTTGAACTTCATTTTTTTATAATGCATTTAAAAAATTGAGGTATGATTGTTATACAGAAAGGTACTCATATAAATAAATAAATACACAAATAAACACATAAATAAGCAAATAAAAAGGGCCAGCGAGATAGCTCAGTGGACCAAGCTTCTGCTTCAGCAAGCGCAGAGACCTTGAGTCCACCCTGACAGCACATGTGCGCTAGCCCCACCCCCTGGCTCACTGAGCCGGCCACGGAGTCTGGGCGTGGTGGTGCACACCTGTAACCCCAGGGCCGGGAAGGCCGAAAGCAGGAGGGTCACTACAAGTCCAAGCTGCGTAGTGAGACCCTGGATCCAACACATAGAAAACGTGCTCATACTTAAGGTCTACATCTTGATGGCTTCAAAAGTAAGTATATCTTTGTGAAACCATAATTATCCATAGTTCCATAAACATGGTTATAACGTCTGAAGAGAATTTCTTCCCTCCGTCTTTTTATTTTTGTTGTTATAAGAACATTTAACATGAGCCAGGCATTGTGGAACATACCTACAATTCCAGCACTCAGGAGGGTGAGGCAGGAAGATTGCCACGAATCTGAGGGCAGCCTAGCAGCATAAAGAGTTCAAGACCAGCCTGAACTGTGGGGCAAGACTGTGTCTCCAAAAAACAACAACAAAATAAATTAAAAAGAACCCAACACAAAAATTTCTCTCTTGATTGATCATTAAGTGTAGGATGCATTGCTGTTAACTCCACATTTTGGGCCTTCATTGGCTGAGGGTCTTACACTGAGTATCACATCTAGTTATCATTTCCTTCTTTCTAGTTTTTGTTTGTTTTTTGCGGTACCAGGGATTGAACTCAGGACCTTGCGCTTGCCAGGCAGGTGCTTAAGCTCCTGAGCTACATCCCTAGCACTTAGTTTGACTGTTCTGAGGAAAATACTAGTCAAGTATTTTACAGAATGTTCCTCTGTTTGGATTCCTGATGTTTTTCCCATGGTTATATTGAAGTTTTCTCATTTTATTACTTATATTAAGGAGATAAGCACGTATAATTTGAAAAATATGTGCAGGATGTGAAATGGTATAGATAATTTACATCTCATCTTATTCCTAATATTGGTAACTTAGTAGTTTCTTTCCTTTCTTTCTTTCTTTCTTTCTTTCTTTCTTTCTTTCTTTCTTTCTTTCTTTCTTTCTTTCTTTCTTTCTTTCTTTCTTTCTTTCTTCTTTCTTTTTTTTGCAGAACCAGGGATTGAATTCAGGCTCTTGTGCTTGCCGGGGAAGCACTTATTCCACTGAGCCATCTCCCCGGCCCCTTAGTTTCTTATTTTTCTTTTGACAAGGATTTAAAATTGTTATTGGTCTTTTCTAAGAGCTGATTTTGCTTTGCCAAAAGCAAAATCCCTCTCATCTGCCACCTACATTTACTTTATGTTTTATTTATTTACCTTGTTGTTATTACTTCTTTTTGTTTCCATCTTTCTTGTTCTCCCTCTCTCTCTCCCTCTCCCTCTCCTTCTCTCTCTCTCCCCTTTTCTCTCTCTCTCTCTCTCCCCCTTTCACTCTCTCTCTCTCTCTATGGATCTTTAAGTAATTGACTTTTGGCATTTCTTCTTTTCTAACATTTTGAATATTTTAAATTTACAACTATAAATTTCTTTTGAAACAGTGTTTTAGTTGCATCTACAAGTTTTGATATGCAAAAATTATTACCATTCATTTAAAAGTATTGTTCAATTTCTCTTGTAAGTGCATCTTTGACCCATTGATTACTTAGAAGTCTTTTTCTTATTAAAAATATGAGGATTCCATAGTGTGTGTATGTGTGTGTGTGTGTGTGTTATAGATTCCTTTCTTAATCTGCTGTGTTCAGAGAATATATTTTATAAGCTTTAAACCCTTTGGAATTCACTGAAAATTATCTTATGGCAAGTATCTGTTAATGTTCTGTGCATGTTTGAATGAATGGCAATCTCCTTACAAGCTGTGTGCTCTATGAGGAATGCACACAATTCTTACTATGCTTTGCAAATAAAGCTGCAGCCTCCTCCTCCTCCTCCTCCTGGAATTGCCCAGGCAGAGGACCTAGGAGGGTAGTCGGTTTCTTCCCTTGCCATGCACAGAGTCTTACATGCACTATATTTCTTTTCATTTCAGGTACACTGTGATTTCCCTTTTTTTAAATTCAACTTCAGGTGTTCATTAAAAAATGTTATTGTCTACATTTTATTTTGTGCAGAATTTCTGTTTTTTCAGGGGGGAATATTATTACAGCAGCGCCATAAGCTGTACCCCTCCCTCAATAAAAGTGTTGCATGCAAAATATTGATTTAGGATGAATTCTGAAGCTTTGGGGTCAGACTGAGTGATATTTCAATCAGTGTATAAATAAAATGAAGATATAAATGAAATGAAATGAATACTTCTTCCCCTAAAATGCTCAGTGGCAGCAAAAGGATCATTGTAATGTCAACACCTTTTAAATTGACAGCTAAAGTTTGAAATGAAACTCTGCCCCTTTTAAGTGAGAAAATATTCTTCTTTCCTGTATAGGAGACAGGCATACTTTCCCAAAAGAGATGAAAATATGTAACAAAGAAAGCTGAAACAGGAGGTGTCTAAACAGACTTACATTTTCAGATAATACTACTGTTGCTCTTAAAAGACTTAATGCTAAGTGCTCTACTGGATTATTTTATTCATTTCTTACAGCAACCCTAACATTCTTACAATAGGCCATTAAATTAGAATATACGACTGAAATGCCGAGATCTACTGGGTGTTACGTTGTATAGGAGAGCATAACAAGAAGGGAGACAGCTGGGGAAGGCTTCGGCAGGCAGAGGCAGCCCGTGCTGCCTGGCCCATCTGCAGCCTAGAAGAAGAGATGTCTTTCCTCGCCTGCAGGATGCTGAAAAGGGCTTCAGGAAGCCCCTGCAGGGCTGACACTTATCCTTAGGAGCCGGGTGTAGAGCAGAGTGTGGTCTGACACAGCAAGAAAAACTGTTCATTTTTTAAAATTTATTTTTAAATTGATATGTAAAGGCATACAATTTTACATATTAATGAGGTGCTATATTATATTCATATTATATACGTGTAAAGACTAGTAACATTTAAGTCAGATTAAACACATTTCTTCCCTCAAAACTTTTAAAGTCCTATTTTCTAGACTTGATATGCACAGTGTATTATTGTTTTCTATAGTCACTGTACTGTGCAATCTTGCTTCTATTTAACTGCATCTTTTTTATTTTCTTTCTCTATATAAGATCGTATCATCTGAAGATGGTGACCATTTGGCTTATCTTCCTTTCTTGATTCTCTTCCTTTCTTTCTCTTGTTGGGTGTTCTGGCTATGACTTCCAGAACTATGTTGAATAAAAATGGTCTAGTATCACTACTTTAAGAATATTCTTTAGCATTTCTTGTAGAACAGGCCTGGGGAGACATGTTTCCTTAGCTTTTGTTTATCTGGGAATATCTTTACCAATTCTTTCCTAGGTAAAGCTTCGCTAAATACAACACTCTCGGTTGACAGTGTTTTCTTTCCACACAGCAAAGGTCTCCCATCCCTCTCTCCTGGCCCAGGTTTCTGCTCAGGCTGGTGCCAAGTGGACTGGGATTTGCAAATGTGCGATTTCTTTTCTTTTGCAGCTTTGGGAATCTTCTTTTCCTCTTTCATATTTGAGAGACTGATTATACACTGACTTTGAGAAGATATTATCTGGATATTTGTATCCTTTTCTAGATTTGGGGAATTTTCTGTTTTTTTTTTTTTTTTGAACAAACTTTCTGCCCCCTTAGCATGCTTATTTTCTTCTTGATCCCAATAGCCTGAGTATTTGCTCTTTTAAAATGTACCAAAGTGCTAATATATTTCAAAAGCTTTCTTCATTCTTCATTTTTTCCTTCCAATTGTGAATTTTCGAAAAGCTTATCTTTGAGCTAATTCTTTTTACTGTTCCACTTATCTTGCTATTGATGATGTCTATCACATTTTTAACTTCACTGAGTATTTTTCAGCTCAAAAATTTGTTTGATTTCTAAAACTATTGCCTCTGTTGTTCTCATACATGCCCTTACTAGAGTACTGAAATGTTTCTCAGTGTTTTCTTCAAGCTCACTGAATTTACACAGAATCAGTGTTTTAGGTAACTGGCATTCTCCCACACTGATTGCTCTTTGTTATTTTCCAGCACTTTCTTAGGTTGAGATCATGGCTGTCTGAAAGGCCCTACTGCTTATAGGTGTGCAAACCTCACCTGGGTATTGAAGGGTCAGGTGTTTCTCTAGTCTTCTGAATCAAGGCTTCCTAAAAGACTTGTCTGTTATTCATCCAGAAATTTTCTTGTCCAGATACTTATTTTCTCTAAGCCTATTTTCAGTTTCATTATTTCTATCCAGGTGCCAGTTTTCTGGGCATCTACTGGTGATGTGTTATCACTATTTCAGTGCCAGAGGGCAATCTGAGTCCAAGCTTATCTCATCCCCTGTTAGTGTGTTATTCAGACAGAATCAGGAAAGCACTGAGGAAGAGTATCCTGTACCCATAAGCCCCTTCCTGTGTTGGGGTAGGCCAGGTATCTCATTCACATAGTGACTGTGGACAGATTCTGTGTGATTCAAGACTGTCACACAGGCTCCTGTGTTACGCTTGTTCCTACTGAGCCACTAAACTGTACTACTCCTTGACCCCCACAGCCTGCCAATACCAAGACACACTTGTTGTCATGGGATGCCATTGCTGGATTGGACTTTTGGTCCATGACCATGGTAGCTGGCTATAGGATACATTAACTGGTCAGAAGTCTAGTAGTTTGAGGTCATGTGGCTTCCTTCTGCACTAGAGCTGCTCCTTCTACAGGCATGTGTAGAGAACATCCTTGGGTTACTCTCCTTGAAAGAGAGCAATTGTCTGTGTTTTGGCTGAGCCTGACACTGTTTGCATCTATTGATATGTCCTGGCTAGGACTTTCCCTATCCCTTCAATTGACTTTAATCACTGGATAAAGCCAAAGTGCTGGTGGTAATCTTTGGAGATGGCAGGCATGTTCCCCCAGAAACCCCCGTCTGCTGCTCTCTAGTGTGAGTCAGGTCAAGATAGGATGAAGAGCCAATGCTCCACTCTGTCAGCTGGGATCGAGCCTCAAGGGGCATGAAAAATTATACGTCATAGCTGACACACCCACCCCCAAACACTAGATACTATTTCAGTTATGTAATGCTGATTACTCTTTCTGCAGATCCTTCTCTCTACATATTACAGAGGTGATTTCAGGCCTCCAACCTAGCCCAGCTTGTGGCTCGCACAGTCACTCTTCCTCAAGCCTCTCCTTCTTCAATGAATGAATAAAACCTGTGTTTGGTCTTGGGATAAGGCTTTTTTTCCAGATAGTCATCATTATGCCTGGACTTAGGATCCTTGACTCCCCATAACTACAAATATTCCTTACTGGCTTTATTCTCGCCCTGGGTTGCATTGGGTATAGTAGATGGGAATTAAAATAACTTATCCATGGGATCACAAATATAAATTTCCCAGACCAAGACAAAGGACCAGAAAGTGTTCTTTATAGGCATGCTGGGGATGGGTGCTCTTGTGATTACGCCCAGTGTTGTTTCCCCAGCATTAAGCTAAGTTCCAGGGCAAAGCCTTACATTTACTGCTCTGCTGTATGCCTGATGAATGGCATCTTGCACCATAATATGCTGCCAGGAGTTGCTGTGGTGTCAGTGAAGGTGCCTTTTTGTCTACCTAGGCTGACATTAAGCTTAATTGTGCTTGAGTTCATTGGAGAACATCTGCTTGCTTAGTCTCTGGGGTACACTGAGGCCCTGCCCAGCTGACAGTGATGCAGGCCAGAACATGAGCTCATCCTATGGAAGCACAAATGTCTGTTCAGCGCTAGGGAAGTTCTAGAGCCCTAACATATTTATGAGCATTGGCCTGTGATAGCTGTGCTGACTCCAGTTGGGAAATGGGTGGTGAAGACAGTGCTTTGGCTGCCACAACTGACATAAAGCTGGTAGTGCTTGAGACTCGCAACCCCAGAACTCTGCCCAGGCTCAGGAGGAGGACAGGTGTGTCCTGGACATGCTCCAAGGTTGAAAATGGTGAAAATGAAAAGTAGAGCCTGTTCTACTAGCACATGAATCTGCCAATCCAAATGATGCATCATGCACTCTGGTCTGCATGTGGGGACTTTCAGTATCTACTGAGCCCAGCCTACTCAGCAGGCTGGGCTCCAACTAGAACAACCTAGAGCTGTACATGGTCATACACTCCTGTAAACCCATCACTCTGGAGGTTGAAGCAAGAGGGCTGAAAGTATGACTCCAGCCTGGGCTAGTTACTTAGTGAGACCCAGTCTCAAAATAAAAAGGGCTGGGGATGCAGAAGAAAGAGAAGGAAAAGGAGGAGGGGAGGAAGAAGAAGAGGAAGAGAAGGAGGAGATAAAACAGAGAAGAGGAAGAAGAAAAGAAAAGAGAGAAGAAGAGGAAGCGCAAGAGAGGATGAAAGTCTCCATGCTTCCCAAGTACCCTGCTTTTTCTGACGGGATCCTTGCTGTGCTTCCTCGGGGTGGAGGTGGGGTGGTATTTGCAGTCAGTCCACACAGTTCTACTCCCCAGAGCACGGCCAGGGCTGGTGGCTGTGGGCTTTGCTGAAAGCTGATGCTTGAGTGCAAGGCACAGACCTCGGTCTTTCCCCCAGGCAGAAGGCCTCTTCTATGCTGAGCCTCTCCAAGCTGGGTGAGGAGTGACACAGGGAATGCCTGCTCCAGGCTTTGTAATGTGAATGCAAAAAGCAGGGGTCCTGCCCTCTCAGCTGGCTTCCCTCCCTCTTGTGAAGGCAGTTTGGTGTATGAATAGCTATCTGGCTGTGTGTTGTCCAGTCACTGCAGGTTCTTATCTATTCTGCCACTTATCATAGCTTGAGAAATTAGGGGCGAAAGTGTGTGGCCAGCCATGCAGGAAAGGACTGGGCATTCAAACCAAACCTGGACAACTTAGCAAAGTAGTATTTTCAGTGGACCTCAAAATAAAATAAAAACTAAAAATTGGTGGGCTGTAGCTCAGTGAGAAGGCTGTGTGTGTGTGTGTGTGTGTGTGTGTGTGTGTTTATGTGTGAGACCAGTGCCTGTGCAGTCAGAATAAGAACCAATGCTAGGCAGTAAGAATAGTAAGAATGTGGTTTCTTTTGAATCATAGCTGGGTCAGACGGAAAGAGAGTGAGGTGAAGCTCTTTCACATCATATTAAATTCTGCCTGGGAAAGATTAGAACAGTGAGCACCAGGGCCTGGGCCAGTGTGTGGGGTAGAGATGGGGACTTGGAAGTTGCCTGTCTAAGATTCAAAATCTTTGGAAGGAGAAATAAATTTAGGTGACTACCATGCAATAGAGTAGTCACAGTTACTACAATATATTGGATACTTGAAAATCGCTACATTTCAGGAGAAAATTTAAACTCTCTCACCTTGACATAAAAAGTGATGTGTGAGGTAGTGGAGATATTGATTAGCTTCTTTCAGCCAGTAGACAACTTATACACATATTAAGACATCTTACCGAATATCATAATATATACAATTTTTATTTGTTAAATGAAAGATAACATTTTAAAATACTGCTTGGAAAATCCATAAGCTCCCAGTTTTCTGCATGGACTAGAATGCTGGAAAATTAAGAAGAGCATTTCTTACACCAACAGAGCAGGGGCATCTTCCTCCTGTAGGAATAGGAAGGAAACACAAATCACCCTGTGTGAGGGAGACGGAAGGTATCGCCAGGAAGGAACACTTACTGTCCTTCTCATCTCCTGCAGAGCTGGACTGTGCTGGTGTCCAGAACAATGCTTACCCGTTTGGGGAAGAGCTAGAAGCCAAGTCAGGGTAGGGAAAGACCTGGGTCCTCATGAGCACCCTTGAGGCAGCTATCAGGCATACAGGTTTTGGGCCCAAAGCTCATCTGGAAGATATCAGTTCCTCAGAGGTGCGAGCCTCCCACATCTGCCGAGATCCTTGCCCTTTTCTACCTAGGTTTGTTACTCATGAAATTATGTGGCAACCATGGAAAAATGACACTGAATGCTTTGCAGAAGTAGACAACCCAGTAGGAATGTGAAAAAGGTGATATATTTGACGACCCATGTCTTATTCGACTTCTCATTGTCCTTGGTGCTTGTTGACATTATTACCTATCCATTCTACTTACAATTCTAAAAAATGTCCAAAGTTAAAGATAACTTTCTAGAGGAAGGAATGTCTGAACTATGTCTCAAGAGAGATTCAAGATTTAGCCAGGCAAAGCTTTTATAAATGTAAGCTTTAGTGTCTAGGATTAATAAAGTATAGTGGTTTTTTGCAAAATGAAAATTTAGAAAGTGAGAGGTAAGGCAGCTATACATCACAGTAAGAATCACATTGCTGAACACAGTGAGCTTCTCTTCACCGCACAGAAATAAATATGGTTAAGGGAGTCCTTCTATGCTTTCAGCAAGTTGACTTCAGTTTACTCTTCAAAAATGAGCAAACAAGCAATGCACAGCACCCATCATTCTCTTAGGCTTGACATGGACTCATTCACACTGGTTTCTATTTGAAGGAGGTCCGCGCTTTCCAGAACCACACTATATTTGACCCTACAGTGGCACGATGATAAGATCAAGTCTTGCTAGGTTATGGAAGATGGCTATATTTTAAAGTTTCAGCACATATTAATATGAGAAACCTAGCTACCAGAGCAGATAAGAGAGCATGCAGGCAAGACTCTTTTGTTATTGTGACCATTACTATTCACCAAGATGGTATAATTGTTTTTGAAAGTTTCTTTTTTTTTGCAGATCTTTGGAGAAATAATGGATGTGGACTTGTGCATTTAATGATGCTGGATATTTTCTAAATCTCACGCAGCCTCTGTCTTCTGGCTGTTGTGCTATGGATTTCTTAGGTGACCACTTAGAGCTAGCCTGTGAGAAAGCAAACTTTGAAAAACTTAAATGTCTACAAGTTATACTTTGAAGTGCCAAAGCCAAGGTACCAAAACATACTTACTAAAACAAGTACGTTGCCAAAACTACACACAAAGTAAAGTTACAGAGTAACTCAGCAAGAGGCATAAAGCTTCCAGTGGCTCATGGGTCTCAGATAACAAAAAGGCAGTAATATGAGATTGGGTGTGTTTTCTTTTCCAGTTTTCTGCTCAACGTTGCCCTTTTATATGTCTAGAAATATGTATCTGGGGATATAAAAATTTGGTGATATTGAAATGAAAAGTAAATGGAATTTTGTTGGTGTTATATGACAATGACCCAGAAGGCCAGCTTTGGAAGAAGACAGATAATATATCTCTCAGAGTATTGTTGCTAAGTGACTTGCCCGTTATCATCACTATAAAACTCCAACTGACAGAAGACCGGCCTCACTCACATATTTGTGCCCAGAATTGTAGCCTTTCCTCAACTCTTTTCACAGCTTGGGCTACCTAAGGGTAGCCCACTAACTGGGTACTGGGGAGCAAAGCACTGCATGACTATGGTGTGCCCTTCCTTGAGAAACATGGTAAGGAAAAAGAAGACTGGCAGAGGTTAACTCAAACACTCCGCATTTGGCAATATTGCAGCAGATGAAAGAAAGGAAAGAAACAGATTCGTTGGAGGGCTGCACTAATGGAGGTGGTCACCGCGATCTCCCATCTGTGGCCTCCAACTGAAAAATGAAAGATTCCAGACCTAATTCATTGCCATTCCTTTTAGGAATGGGCCTAGAGAGCTGGAACTGGGAGATGGACCCATTTCCTGTCTTGGAAGGAAATACTAACCAAGTGAGGAAAACTTCAGCCATCAAGGGATTCTAGGAGAGCATTCTTGTTTCTCCATCCAGACTTGTGTTAGTTCTCACCTCAGAGCGACTCTGTCTCATTGAAACACTTGCTGCACCTTACGCTGAGGCCTGCTGGTCCTCCTGAGGTCCTCCTGTTCTCCCTATGATTTCTATTACACACTGGAAGACTTCCTCAAAGCTATTCATGGACCTCAGCCAGAGTAGCCCACCTCACTCTTCCTTACCTTTCAATCTGTCATTTCTTCCCTACAATTTGTCTCAACCTATGACCATCTCTTTATTTATTTATTTCCCCCACCTACACTACTCCACACAAACTTATAATTAAGTCAAAAAAGAGCAAGGATTTAATTATCTTAGTCATTGTTGTCTCCTGGTATCTAGGACATGCTTTTGACATAGTAGGAACTCAATAAATATTAGTTGAATAGATGAATGAACATGTTTATTATTATGAAGCTTTGGAAAATACTGGTCTATTAAAAGAAGGCAGGCACAGAGCAAATGATAAGGCGAAGATCATAAAGTTAAAATGGTGAAGGCAAACTTCATTTCATGTTTTAGATAATTGTTGATTGTGTTTACTTTTAATAAGCCACTTAAAGTACAATATTTGATTATATTAAATATATTATTTCTTCATAGTTGCCACTGTGCTGAAAAACTTTGTCTCATAAATTTTATTCTCTAAATACATGCCTTATTAATAATAGCAAACATGTACTCACCAATTAATATGTGCCCTGCACCAACACAAGTGGTAACTGTAGGTTAAATTATGCATGCACATGAGAACCCTGGAAGATAGGGAATATTATTTTTTTCATTTCACAGATAAATAATCAGGAACCCACAAAGATTAAGCTGTTTCCCAAAGTCATGAAGATTAGAAACAACAGAACTGATCTTCACTAAGGGAGTTTGGTCCCAGAGTCCTAATATATGGCCCTTCGAAGAATTCCGAGGAACATTTACTTGCTACCTTTCAGACACATAGTGTCTTATTCCAAACTCATTTCTATAGGTTTAATTAATTATCCATTTTGAGTTGCTGAGCTATTTCTCTCTCTGTCTCTGTCTCTGTCTCTGTCTGTTTCTGTCTCTCTGTCTCTCTCTGTCTCTGTCTCTCTCTCTCTGTCTCTCTCTGTCTCTCTCTCTCTCTCTCTCTCTCTCTCTCTCTCTCTCTCTCTCTCTGTCTCTCTCTCTCTGTACCAGAGATTGAACTCAG
>PVKA01001960.1:65970-76200 GCA_004027165.1 Ctenomys sociabilis | reverse complement strand
TGGATGCCAGAGCGGAGTCTGAGGAGGTGCAGGTGGTGCACAGGAACAACTCCAAAAGCAGCTCCTGTTAGTTCTAGGCACACACCCCCTTCTTGGGCCATGATAGGAAGGCACTCCTTCATTGCTTATGTAAGTGTGTCCCACCTGGCCCCAATCTAGAGCACAGCATCTCAGATCCAATCTCAAAATTTTTACCAGAGCCTTGATTTTGCAGAAAAGTATAAAAATGCCCATTTCCCCATGGATTCCACAATAATAGGGTTTTTTCCCCCTTCCTTTTGTTATCCTTTCAGTTAGTTATTTCAGACTATCCAAGCATTAAATGACTTCCAAGGAAAAGGTCACCCTTTCTCTGATCAAAACATTTCTTTGCTGTTCTGCTCCCAGAGTGGCATGTGGGAACAACCAGCCATTAAAGGAAGTACACAAAAGGCTTTGATGTCCTTTGGTCAGTTGCCCATAGGTCAATACATTTTGCTGTGATTTCAGCATCAATAATTCCACTCATAATGACATTTCATGATCATTGGGTGAAAATAACTTCAGATGCAGTGATTGGACTCCATCATGATATTCATTGAAATTTTAACCTTAACATTTTCTTTCTGCTTGGGCATTTTTTTGATTCTACAATAATGAGAACAATTTATGATGTTTCAGACTAAAGAGATAACACATTTTCCACTGTGATCTCAGCTACAAAGTAAGCATTGCCAATTTATATTTACTTTCCTAAGCTTTTTATTTTTAAACATTTGTATATTTTCACTACAAGTATGAGGGACAAGGATGTCATTATTACTTTCTCATGACTTTGAATAGTGTCTTTCTCTGAAACTGAAATCCTCAACACAAATAATTTCTATAAGTTTCCCATCTAATTGAGAAATAAAGATAAGCTTTAGTATTCAATTTTAAAATAGGAAAAATAAAGATTTTTCACAATAGAGTTACTATAGGAATTTAGCAGCAATGTAGGTTGCAGTGTAGTTGCTATAAATGCCTCTTTAGGTCTGAGTCTACATGCAGATCTCCAGATCCATTTGAAGGATGAAGGGCACGTCACAGATATCCCAAATGGGAATGATTACAACTGCATTTGATATTTTAAGGATGTCCGTTTTAGACAGTTTCTGGAAACTTATCATTAAATGTGACCCTTAAAGTCTTATTCATGAACTATAACAGATGTAGAAAAGATTTACAGATAACATTGGCAAATTTATTTATTTATTTATTTATTTATTTATTTATTTATTTATGTGTGTGTATGTATGTATGTATTTGGTGCAGGGTCTCACTACACAGCTTGGATTTGTAGGGTTTCTCCTGTTTTCAGCCTCCTTAGTGCTGGGATTACAGGCATGCACCACTATGACTGGACTTGGTGGTCTGCTCAGAGTGCTTGTGGGCAGGGCTGGTGTGGCCTATGGTGCCAGGGATTTAACCCCTGTCCCTACGCTTGTCTAAGCAGGCACTTAGTCTGCTAAGCTATCTTGCCAGCCCAACGTGGGTGAATTTAAAGCAAGACTTTTATAAACTCTGAATTAATAGTGGGTGTTGTATCCAAATTACATCCTCACAGGGATCTGCTCACTTTCAGGCATAATCTATGAGGATTAGGCTTATACATATGTTGTTGCTCCTGGAGTCCCCTGGTCTTTTATTTTAGGAAATGACTTTTGAACTGTGTGATATTTCATGCATACAGAAGAATATACTTAAACCATAGGGCACAGTAACGAAGTAGAGACGAACACGTAGCCCACTAGCTGAGATCACGGAAGCACCAGCGCGACTACCATCATGTACCTGCTGCTCCCACCCACAGCCCCTTAGAGACCCTAGAAGTAAGATTACCTTAAATGCTATGTCTGCTGGATTTTGAGCCTTTCAGAAATATTGTACATATATATATGTACATGTGTATTTCTGACTTAATTTTATATTCCATTACATTTTTAATGTTCTTGTTACATGAAACAGTTTGTTTATTTTCACTGCTTTTTAATAATCAATTGCGTGAAAGTGCCACAGTTTATTCATTCTACTTATAGTAGGTACTAGAAGTATTTTCAGTTTTTTATTATTTCAAGCAATAATATTGAAGGGCTGGCCAAATAGTTCAGTGGATTAAAGCACCTGCCAGCTGTCACAGAGGGCTAGGGTTCAATCCCCAGGCTCTGTGCCTGGAGCACACTGAGACAGCAATTGAGACTGGGCATGGTGGTGAGCGCCTGTAATCCCAGCTCTTGGGAGGCTGTAAATGGGCAGATCTCTACAAGTCTGATTTAGTAGTGAGACCCTGTACACCTGTAAACCCTTCCCTAAAATACAAAAAAAAAAAAAAAGAAAGAAAGAGAGAGAGAGATAGAGACTGAGTTTTGCAATTCTCCTAGGGCCAATGATGCCTCCGTAGCATATGTCTGAGAGTAGGACTTACATCATATGAAGCGCTCCACTCACATGCTCTCTCTGCACCTACTTTGCTACATGCTGTGGTAATCTGCTCTAAGTTTTATTTGGAGCAGTTGTCCTTTCACACTTTACTCATATCCTATGGCTGAAAGAAATAATACAACTTACACTTCATGCCTCTTCCTGCAATGTGAGTAGAGGGAAGGAAGGCCTTTAAGAGAAAGGATGTACTATGGATCCACTTATAACATAACACATTGGAAAGAAGGCACCTTGTCTTCAAATAAAGATGCCCAGTATTCTTCGCATTGCAACTGGAGCAGAGAGACCATGCAGAATCCTTTGAAAATGAATAGTTTCCATTATGATGGTGGGAGGCATCTCTTCATGCTTCTTTTTTGGCATATGACAAGATATTTAAAGTATTACAATATAAAATCACCCACAAAATGTCCTTTCTCTGTTTAAATAAATATGGTTAGAATCAGATTTTTTAACATGTTTAGGCATTTAAATTTTTTTTATAAAATCTCGATTTTCTAGCTATGGTCATAGAGCTGCATCTTCTCAAGATGGAAGTCAAGATGCTGTGTTTAGCCCACTCAAAACCGTTTAGAAGCTTCATCCTGAGACACATGGCTAGCAGGTAGAGTCTGAGTTCATGCTTCCCGCATTCCTCTATTGCCCGGGATGGCTCAGTTGGCAAGAGAAGTCTGAGATCTGCTCCTCCCTCCATTGGTGGGACTCAGGGCCTGGAGACCTACAGGAACACCAGCAGCACAGTAGGACCTTGACTATTGTGTACTATACAGAAGTTGAACTAAAGGTGTGGAAATACCTTGTACAACATTAGCAATATGAGCCAACAGGTGATCTGTAACTGTTCTTTTGGTTTTTTTCTACTCATTCTCTTCCTCTTTTTCATCAACTATCTCACTTGGCTTTATTATACTTTCATGTAAATAAACATCATCTTTTCTCTTTCTGGTTCATTTCAAAACTCCTAGGCCTTCTCTCCAAATCCTTTTCTCCTGTGTCCTACAATTATTCAAAACCTTGATAATCATCCTGTGTTCTCTAACCTTTCTCCTACTATATCTAACCTCATTCATCTCTATATTTTACCCCCTATTCTTTTCAACCCCCCTGCAACAGGGTAAAATTACTCCACTATGTGGAAGGTCATTATATACAAGTTCCTCTTAAAAGTTTTATTAAATTACTGTAGACCTTCTTCTTATGGTGACAGGTATCAGGCTAGTAGTTACCACAGTTTGTCAGTATCTAGGTTGTATTTGAATCTATTGTTGTTTCAAACTAAAGTACTTGAACTAGGATGTCATACATGCTATAACCAGTTTCCCCACCCATATCCCTGTATGACAACATTGCAGTTGTAAGGTATCAGAACCATCACCATATTCCAATATCAAAAGATCAACCCTAAATCAAATTGATAGCAACTTCTTAGATTTAATATATTAGGAAGATAGGTCCTTGGGATAGACATAAAGACTAAGAACTACCTACATATAGAAGACATCTGGAGGAACAGAAAGCCCCTATGGAAGCCTAAACAAAATGATAAAACTATCTAACAGAAAATCTACAGGCATGTAGATTTTCATACAGAAAATAAAACAAAATAAAAAATAGAAACCAACAAGATGAAGAAGTGTAATGTAAGCCCTAATGGCTAGTCCATCCAGGACAAGTCCAGAGCACAAATAGATAAAATCAGAAGCCAACAAATGGAACTCTCTGAAATGAAAGCAGCAGAAGTGGAAAAACAAATGGCTGCCTTGTTTGTTTTGGGTCTTTCTTGATTTTACTATTTTTTGACTGAATTGTATTTTAAGGGAGGTTTAGTTTTGTTTTTGGTGCCAAGGACCAAACCCAGGGCTTCCAGCTTGCTAGGGAAGCATTCTACCACTGAGCCAAGTTCCCATCCCCTCCCAAAAAAACAAGTAGAAGAGGCCATAGAAAAAATAATTTCAAAGGTGCAAAAAGAAATAACTTTCAAAATAATAGACATTAAAGCAGACACAGAAACAAATAGAGGAGCTCAGGAAAATGATGGAAACAACAAATGCCAAACGTAGACAAGAAATGGAATCAGTGAAACAGACCCAAACAAAAATGCAGGAGATTACAAACTCCACTGAAAGGATACACAGCTGAAGGTTTAGATAGAATATTAGATCTAGAAAACAAGAATGCAACCATTGACTAGGAAAAAAAAAGATACCTTAAAAATCTTAAGAAACCATTAAAAATCAGTGCAACAGCTACAGGATGAAGCAGAGAAGAGCATAAGATTTACTAGAATCAATAAAAAATTGAAGACAGAATGGAAGCCATAAATAATGGCAGAAAACTACCTGAATATGGATAAAGAAGAATTTGACATACAATAAGTGAAGCACACAGAACTCCAAATAGCCATGACCAAAATAAATTCATACCAAGGCATATAATAACCCAATGTCCAAAATTAAGTACAAGAACAAAATATTAAAAGCAGCTAAAGAAAAAAAATATAACTTATAAAAGAAAGCCCATCAGAACCATGGTAGTCTTCTCAATACAAACCTTCAAATTAACGAAAACTTGGAGTGTGGTCATTTCAAGCCCTAAAAGAAAACAATCAACCCAGATTGATGTACCCCACAAAAGTGTCTTTCAACATTGATGGAGAAATAAGATAGTTCTATGACAAAGAACAACTGAAGAAATTTGTGACTACCAAACAAGCTCTACAGATGCTTTGAAGAACATATTAGAAAGAGATAATGAAGACCACAGACACAGGAATGGAAAGAAGCTTCCAGGCAGAATAAGCAATTAAGCAGAGGAGAAAGTGCAAAATTAACAAGATAAAGATGTTTAGTACAACCACTCCTGTTCAATATATGTCTGGAAACATCATCCAGACAGATTAGACTAGAGAGAGGAATAAAGTGCTGTGAACTAGCATGACTCATGGATTTGTGGGTGGGGGGCAGTGAGAGGATTGAGAAATAAAGATGAGAGAGAAAGCTGAGGTCGGTGGAGCCCTCTCTCTGGATGAGGAGAGGAACGGTCCCAAAATTGCGGAACATTTATTTATACACTAAGGAGGTTGGTGTCAACTTCAACTTTTCTACCTAGCAACCTGTTTGCAATCTGGAACAGCTTGTTCACATGGCATGAGGCGCTCTGCAGTGTTCTTGGGCTGACTTTGTCTTAGTTTGCATGTGCAAACAATCTCTAGCTTTAGCCACTCCCTAAATAAATATAGAAAAGGAAGAAGTTAAACTATCATTATTTGCAGATGATATGATAGTATATCTAGAGTACCAAAAAATTCCACCAAAAACCTTGCAGAATTTCTTTTCTTTACTTTTCTTTTTTGGCAGAACCAGGAATTGAACTCAGGCTGCTGCACCTGCCAGGGAAGCACTTATTCTACTGAGCCATCTCCTCAGTCCCAACCTTGGAATATCCAAATTCAGTAGTGTTGTGGGATACAAAGTCAATACTCAAAAATCAGTAGCATTCATGTAACAAGCAACAAACTCACTGAGAGAAATTAGGTAAAGCACTCCCTTCATAACAACATCTTCAAAAATGAAATACTTAGGAATCAATCTAACAAAAGAATTGAAGGATCTGTGCAGTGAAAATTATAGTAATCTTAAAAAAAAGAGAAAATATCAGAAAATGGAAAGATATCCTCTGGTCTTAGGTAGGAAGAAACAACATAGTGAAAGAGGCCATACTCCCACAATTATTGTACAGATTTAGTGCAATCCCAAATGAAATTCCATTAACATATCTCACAGGTCTAAAGAAAACATTTCTAAAATTCATTAGACCCAAATTAGAGCCATGTCTATCACTGCATTAAAGTAAAAATAGACCAAAGATATAAATATTAAAATAGAAACACTAAATTTAGTAGAGAAGAACATAGGTCGAAATATCAAAGATATTGGTATACGCAGAGACTTCATGAAGAAAACCCAGACTGAAAGTGAAATATTAAAAAGACTGCCCTGTGAGTGAGAACATTCACCGCCCTTTTGGAAGGCCTGCAGACCCACAAAAGCCCAGGCCTGGTAAGTGTGTGGGAGAGCTTCTGTGCCCTCCTACCCCACTCCCAAACTCCTCAAGACCCAGCCCAGTGCTCGCATATAGGACGAGTTGAAACTCTGCAGCTGAAGTTCCTGCAGTGAGACTAGGGTCAAAACCATGCAGCTAATCCAGGAGGAGAATATTTTCCCAATGGGGCACAACAGGCTCACCTGCAAGGACAACAGCAGGGAGGAACTGAGCACAGCAGCCAGCCAAAAGCCAGGCACAGCTACATGAACTAGAACTTCGTATATCAGTACCTGAATTTCATTAGGTGTAAAGGTTATAACTGCACCAAAGCTCTACACCAAAAGTCAAAGGTCAGAGCTATACGAAATGATAAAAACAAGGAACAAAATGCAATTTCAAGCCTTGAGCCCACCCAGAATAAGTACAGAGGACACTAGCTCAACTGAAATGTATGAATTGATAGCGTCAGAAGTAAAGAAACAATAGCAGAAAGATATAGAGGAACTCAGAGCAGAATTAATTTCTGGAATAAAAAAAGAAATCTCTGAATGCATAGCATCTGAAGTAAAGAATCAAATGCAGAAACATATAAACTCAACCCAATGTTCACCCAGAACAAGTTCAGAGGGCACTAGCTCAGCTGAAATGTATGAATTAATAGCATCAGAAGTAGATAAGTAACAGCAGAAAGGTATAAAAGAACTCAGAGTATAATTTATTTCTGAAATAAAAAAATAAAACTCTGAATTCACAGCATCTGAAGTAAAGAATCAAATGCAGAAATGTATGGAGGACACCCAACCTGAAAAAAACTCTGCAGTAAAATAATTAATAACTACATCTAAAGAAGACATTGATTAAAAAAAAAAACAGAGCAGATTAGAAAAGCAACAGATTTCTTGAATGAGCAATACAGGAAAGAAATAATCGCATGAAGCAGAGTCGAAGAGATGTTCAAGAACTTAAAATATCAATCACAATCCTGCAAAACTGTTTCAGTGAAAGTGAAGATAGAGTTTCAGATACTGAAGATTCTGGTGCAGCTAGCGAAAAGGTAAGAAAAGATCTCTTAGACAAAGCTACGATATAGGAAAAAGTAATCCATCGCATGCAAGATGATGTAAAAATGAAAAACGTGAGACTGACTAATAGGCATCAATGTCAAAGAAGGAGTCAACACAAATGATATAAAAAGAATATGGGCAGAAGTAATCATAGAAAACTTCCTCAATATGAGGTAACAATCTGACATTCAGGTCACCAAAGAATACAGAGGCCCAACTAACTTCAACCCAATTAAAAACACACTGAGACATATAATAGTCAAGATCCCAGAAATCCAGCACAAGAAAAATATATTGAAAGCCACTAGAGAAAAGAGGCAGATCACATTCAAAGGAAAACCCATCAGAATTATGGCCAACTTTTCTGCACAAACCATGAAGGCAAGAAGAGCATGGAACAGAGTAATTGAAGTCCCCTATGAAAACAAATTCCAGCCCAGACTACTATACCCTGCAAAACTCTCTTTCAAGTTTGATGGAGAAGTGAAATACTTCCATGACAAAGAACAACTAAAGAATTTCATGATGACAAAGACAACCCTACACAGACTAGTGAAAGATGTCCTAGAGAGGGAACAAAGTGATCAGAATTCCACCAATAAGAACAGAAGGAACCCAGAAAAAAGAGCAAACAATTAAACACAGGAGAAAAACAGGAGGAAATAACAATAGGTAAATAATATATCACTTGTAAGTCACCATACCTCAATTATAACCATCAATGTAAATGGACTCAATTCACCAATTAAGAGAAATAGACTAGCACAGTGAATTAGGAAACAAAATCCAACAATATTCTGTGTACAAGAAACACACTTAACTCATAACGAAATTCATAGGCTGAAAGTCAAAGGATGGAAAACGATACTTTATGCCCAGCACCTCAGAAAAAAGCAGGGTTATCAATCCTATTCTCACACAGTCTCAACTTCAGTGAAAACTCCAAAAGGAAAAAAATCCAAAAGAAAGATGTAACACACATAAATATGTATGAACCAAACACAGGAGCAACCAAGTATGTAAGACAGATCTTAATGGACATGAAAAATCTAATATCCAATACCACAATTTTAACAGGAGACCTAAACACTCCTTTATCTCAAAAAGATAGGTCAACCAGACAATAAATTAACAAAGAAGTAGCAGAAGTGAAGCAGAGCCTGTAACAAATGGATTTGGTGGACATATACAGAGTGTTAAACCCAAACACAGATGAGTACACATTTTTTAGGCTGCACATGGATCATTTTCTAAAACAGACCATATTCTAGTCTATAGGTCATGCTTAGCTATATGCAAGAAAACAGAAATTACCCTAAGCATACTATCTGACCAAAGAGCAATGAAACTGGAAAAGCAACAAATTCACCAGAAAAAACCGCTAAATACATGGAAATTAAACAACATCCTACTCAGCAGCCAATGGGTTATGGATGAAATTAAACAAGGAATTCAAAAATATCTGAAATTGAATGAAAATTCGACCACAACTTATCGCTATTTATGGGATGTGACGAAAGTAGTTCTCAGAGGGAACTTCATAGCTATGAACTCACACATTAGGAAAAGAGAATGGGAAGAAATAAACACCATAATGCTGCACCTCCAACATCTGGAAAAGGAGGAGCAAACCAAACCTAGAGCCCAAAGACAGGAAGAAATCATAAAGATTAGTGCAGAAATTAATTCAATTGAGATGAAGAAAACAGTTCAAAGAATCAATGAATCAAAAAGCTGGTTCTTTGAAAGACTAAATACAATTGATAAACCCCTAGCTAATCTCATCAAAAAAGAGGAAAGAAAAAATTCAAATACAAATAATAAGGAATGAAAAGGGTATAATCACCAGAGACCCAGTGGAAATTCACAAGGTTATCAATACCTACTTAGAATCTTTACGCTCACAGGATGGAAGACACAAAGAAATGAAGAGATTCCTAGAAAGGTACAAATTACCAAAACTGAATTAAGGAGATATAATAACTCTCAATAATAATCAGTGAAAAAAAATAATAATAACCAGTGAAATATGAAATGTAATAAATAGCCTGCCAAAAAAATTAAGTCTGCTCCTGATGGATTCACAGATGAATTCTGCAAGAAATTTACAGAAGATATACTCCCTACATCCCACAAACTCTTTAATGAAATTGAAAAGGAAGCAGTTCTGCCAAAATTATTCCTGGAAGCAAATATTATACTGATTCCAAAACCAGGGAAAGACACAACGAAAAAAGAGAATTATAGGCCAATTTCCCTCAGGAAGACAGATGGAAAAATTCTCAATAAAATCCTAGCAAATAGAATACAGCAAATCATCAAGAAGATCATACACTGTGACCAGATAGGAATCATCCCAGGAATGCAAGGATGCTTCAATATTTGAAAATCTATAAATGTAATACACTATATTAATAGAGCCAAATCTAAATACCACATGATCATCTCAATGGATGCAGAAAAAGCTATTGACAAAGTCCAGCAGTCATTCATGTTCAAAGTCCTTCAGAAGAGCCGGGCGTGGTGGCGCATGCCTATAATCCTAGCACTCGGGGGGCTGAGGCAGGAGGATTGTTGTGAGTTTGAGACCAGCTTGAGCTACAAAGTGAGAGAAAGGCCAGCCTGAACTGCATAGTGAGACCCTGTCTCAAAAAGACAAAAA